>JAAGNO010026788.1:24450-41938 GCA_033439905.1 Ceryle rudis | reverse complement strand
TTGGAACAGGCTGCCCAGGGAGGTGGCTGAGTCTCCATCCATGGATGTGTTTAAAAGCCATCTAGATGTGACGCTTAGGGATATGGGTTAGTGGTGGACTTGGTGGAGTGAGGTTGATGGTTGGACTCAGTGATCTTGGAGGTCTTTTCCAACCTTGATGATTCTATGAATCTAAATAGTCCAGAAGCAAGGAATGCAACCTATGAGGAAACGTTGCAGGAGATGTAGTTGAGTAATACAAATAAAGCTTAAAGAGGACATGGTAATCATAGAATGGTAGGGGTTGGAAGGGACCTCTGGAGATCATCAAATCCAACCCCCTTGCCAATGCAGGAACACCCAGGACAGGCCACACAGGAACAGATCCAGGTGGGTCTTGAAAGTCTCCAGAGAAGGAGACTCCACAACCACTCTGGGCAGCCTGTTCCTGTGCTCTGTAACTGTCACAGTGAAGAAGCTTTTCCTCATGTTGAGGTGGAACTTCCTGTGTTTCACCTTGCTACCATTACCTTTTGTGCTATCACAGGGCACCACTGAAAAGAGAGACTTCTACTTGCCATCCACCCTTCAGATATTTGTAAACATTCATAAGATCCCTTCTCAGTCTTCTCTTCTCCGTTCTAAACAGCCCCAGGGCTCTCAGCCTTTCCTTATAAGGAAGATGTTTCAGTCCCTTCATTATCCTTGTAGCCTCCGTTGGACTCTCTCCAGTATTTCCCTGTCACTCATGAACTGGGGAGACACAATGGGACACAATACTCCAAAGGTGGTCTCACTAGTGCAGAGCAGAGGAGGAGGAGAACCTCCTCAAACTGCTGGACACACTCTTCTTTATGGACCCCAGGAGACCATTTGCCTTCTTGGCCATGAGGGCTGATTGCTGTCCCATGGATAACTTATTGTCCACCAGGATGCCAAGGTCCTTCTCCATGGAGCTGCTTTCCATCAGGTCTACTTCTAACCTGTACTGGTGCATGGTGGTGTTCCTCCCCAGGTGTAGGACTCTGTACTTGTTCAGCTTTGTTAGGTTTGCCTTTGCCCATCTCTCCAGTCTGTCCAGCTCTCACTGGATGGCAGCACAGCCTTCTGGTGTATCAGCCACTCCTCCTAGTTTTGTATCATCAGCAAGCTTGCTGATATCCCCTCGTCCAGGTCATTGATGAAGATGTTGAATAAGACTGGACCCAGTACTGCATCACCTTACCTCCTGCATCTCTTCTGATAAAAGGACATGTCACCACTAAGCAGTGGGGAACCATTAGCTGTATTTCATACTACATTGCACTGTGAGCTGTGGCTGAATCAAGGATAAACATGGAACGAAGAACTAAACTGATGCTGTGCAGGATGTATTCTGTTACATCATTGCCCTAAGGAAGATAAAAAGAAAGCTAAAATGCAAAAAATTGTGTAACATGCTTTCTATTGACTAAATAAGTGTTTCAATGGCAACATTTCTTTACAACCCTTTCTCCTGACATATCTCTTGTGTTAGTGACTTTACCCATTTGTCTGGACACAGAACAAGTTGTACAGGTTCAGTAGTTCTCTCAGATTATTGTAATAATATAACTGTTGTAATAATAACTTTGAAAAGTTCTTACCTAGGTGATCCTCACAAATGCTTAATATTTGAGGATTTAATAAAAAATGTTCCCTTTAATGGTTTAACGTTACTCAAGGAGGATTTTATGGAGATAGTATATGATTTCATCTATCAATCTCTTCTTGTGGACATATGGGTAATACAAGTATATGTATTAGAATTTGTCTTTAATAAGAGCCATATATTTAACCAAGGCAACACTCTAAGAGTAGACAAATTCATTTACAGATTTCAAAGGAACCTATAAAAAACCCCCTATTCACCTTCCTTAATTATGTCAGTGCTGAGACTTGAATTTACTCCCTGATCGTAAATATTACTCAAAATTTAATCTCATGTGCTCTGCATGGAGTACACTTAAAAATTAAGGCTCATAGAACTTAGAGCTTCAAATTAATACAGTCTTCCAATGACCTGAATTAAAAACTTTGGAGTTCTGATAAAGAGATTGAGAAATACCTTTTAGTTTTAGAGCATCATGAGACTAATAATGAGTGTGAAGAGTCTTCTGCAGAGTCCTGTAGATATGTCTGCAACACTGATGATAATTCTGGCAACAGGCAGATGTTTTAACATCTGCTAAGCTTTATACCAAGCCTTTTTCTCTTCCACTTAATTTTAAAGCTGATGTGGGTATTGAACTTACTCAGTAACCAAACAATTATGAAAATAAAGAGAGGTGATGGAAATAATGAAATTGTTACCAAGAGTTAAGATGGACTTAAGCAGCTTTAGCACAGGTTTAGACTAGAAGCACCTTTTTCTGGGTTCACAACAACATGTCTGAGGCATCAGTGTGGGAGAAGGCTGGAGGAGCTAAAAATCAAGTTTCTCTGATAATAATTGCATCCTGCCTCCATCCACATGAAGGCAGCACATACATATATAGAATGCTGTTTTCAAGCAAGTTATCTATTAGACTTCAGTCAAAACTGAGTAACCTCATCTATGGTTTGCCCTGATCCTACATGGAATAGTCTGTCACGCTGACTATTACAGAGGGAAGTTATCTAACATAAAACCACCATCTCACCAAGAGCTCAGGCATTTGCCATCCATCCCGAGAGCTTCATTCCTGCCTGCAAATGAGACGCTTTACAGGGAGGCTTGTGAAACAGGTGAACTGTACAGGGGTGCAGTCCTATGGTCTGCTTCATTGTGTATTTCCTCCTTTCCCCTTGACTTATTCAGACCAGGGATAAGATGTCTAAGTGTCCTGGAGAGGAAAGGTAACAGAGGGAGAGGGTGCAGATTCTCTCTACATTCAGGTCTCTCCATAAACCCAAACACTTAAGTTCCTTTAATTTGACATGGGGTATCATGACCTCCACACAGACAGCTTTTAAGATGAAAGACCTCTCACCAGCAGTGATAACACACAGGTCCACAGGTATTCCCAGCACATATGCTGCAAACTGGACCCCAGTGTTACTCTTCCAGCAACACATGACTCCTTACTTTCTCATTACAGTCAAATGGGTATGGGAGAGGAACCAAGCTGTGAAGGTATGGGCTTGACTATAATCAGTGTAGAGGACTCCTGGTAGTAAAACTGAAGGAAAGTTACCTTTAACTCACCTATTTTAAGCCTTGTATTTCTGTGGTGACTGAAAGGCAACAGATGTCATATGCCAAGTTAAAGATGTCAGAGAGAAATTGTATCTCTGCCTCTTCTCTTCCAGTTGGAGAAGTGGCTTTTTATCACACAATGGCAGAGTATCCTGAGTACACCTAGGACATTTAATAGTAATAAATTACTTTCTTCCTGTTGTTTTGTTGTTGTGCTGGTGGTTGGGTCTGTTTGGTTTGGTTTGGTTTTCTGTGTGTGGTTTGTTTGGTTTGTTTTTTTTTTTGGTTTTTTTTGGTTTTTTGTTTTTTGTGTTGGGAGCTCTCCTTTTCCACCAGAATCCAAATCTAGTGAAAATTTGAAGTGGCAGCACAGGTTGCGTGAATCTCCTCTCCATCTGTCTTCACTTGAGGGACATAGTCATAGATTATTTTATTAGCAGAAGGTTTGATGAGGCAAAGGAAAACAAAATTACATTGTTCTAATGAATGCTGTAAGGAGTTACTTAGTTTCTGTAGCTGTGACAAGAAATGAGGATACCATGTAGAATCCTGGCATAACCAAAAGGAATGGGAGATAGAAGACAAGGCAGACATCTGAAAAAAACAGAGAACAGGATCATAAAAAGAAAGGCTATAATATAGAAAAAATAAAGGAGCCTCCATTTAGTATTCTTCAATAAACTATAAAATGTGCGGTGTTTGGATATTGGTAGAAGCATCATTTATTTACTTATAAAAGTTTATGCTTCTTGACTTTATTTATTATGAAGTCATAGATGTATAAAGAATTTAAGCATACCAATCGGAGTCTCCACCTAAAGGTGATTCCAGTTTGAATGATAGAAGTGACGTGTGAATTGTAAAAACAAGGACTATACTGGATGACAAACAAAAGGATAACTCATTACAAAGACCTCTCTCACACGGAGAATCCCATTTCATTATTTTAAACACCACATCATATGGTAATATTTTGTATCAATCCGGATAATGGTATTGCACATCTGAATGTTGCTGGGGAGGGACTTCTTACAAGAGCTTGTAGTGATAGGACAAGGGGTAATGGCTTCAAACTGGAAGCAGGTAGATTTAGATTAAGAATTAAGAAGTTCTTTGCTATGAGGATGGTAAAACACTGGAGCAGGTTGCCCAGGGAAATTGTGGATGCTCCATCACTGGATGTGTTCAAATCCAGGTTGGATGGGGCTCTGAGTAACCTGGTCTAGTGGAAGTTGTCCTTGCCCGTGGCAGGAGGGTTGGAAATAGATGATCTTTAAGGTCCCTTCCAACCCACACCTGGGAAGGGGCCACAGCCAGGACAGCTGACCTGAATCATGAAGTGATACGTCATACCATATGGTGTCATGCTCAGTATATAACTGGGGGAGCTGGATGGTGGAAGGAGAGATCACAGCTTGGGAATGGGCTGAGCATGGCGTTCTGGGTGGTGAGCAATTGCATTGTGCATCACTTGCTTTATACATTCTTTTATTAGTTTTTATTGTTATTATTCCTACTTCTGTTTCTCCTCCCAGTCCCACCAGGGCAGGGAGGCGTGAGTGAGCAGCCACATGGTGCTTAGTTGCCATCTGGGTTTAAACCACACTAGGGGTTTAAAATGGCTGCCAATAAGCTTCATACAAATATGGTGTTAAGGCTACAGGCAAATGGCTGTGCTATTGATTAGGTCCTGGTCTGAAGTTAAGCTGACTGAGCAAGACATGGAAATCTAGAGAACCTGATGAGAAATTGCTGGACATAACATTGTGAAAAGCCGATGGAAGCTACAGAACACACTGTGAGAGATGGCTGGGTTTCATATGTGGTTATGGGGGAATTGTATGAAGAATAACCAAACTACAGAGGTACTTGAAGTGGAATATTTTGAAAAGAGCATATTTTGTAGAGTATGATCATAAAACACCAAGAGCACCTATGTAACCACATCAGGAATACCACCACCACATTATGAGATCACTTCAGTAACGGTGCCAGTCATAGCAGGTTTGAATATAGATTCATCAAATCTACTATCAATGGAGAAAAAGGAATCAGAGGCGGGTTCTGTATTTTGGAGGAAGCTGGAACAGAGAAAGGGAAGTGCACGGACAGTGAAAAAGAGCTGAGAAATGGGAAAAGATAAGTTCTAGAAAGAAATGCATGCATTTTCTTGCTTTTTACAGTTAAGCTGAGGCTTGTTGTACATGTTATGTTTAGCATAACTTACTCTGATCATTAACAGAGTTACTACATGAACATTTCTAAACTACACTAAGAAGAGATCAGGATGGATAATCCAATGGTCCTTTCCACCTTGAACTCTGTGAATCTACAAGACTCAGGAGAGACTTATCCTTTGTGTTCAAGGATTCATCAGCATTCTTTATCGCTTGGAAAGGATGGGTCTCAACCTTGCAAAGTCAGATTTTTTTTCTTTACAGTGTGTGGTTCCTGGGGAATCAGAGAAATTTTTTCTGGTGACTCTTCTTATCACTTGTATAAATCTGTTTCTTATTCTCCCACTTGCTGTTCTTTTTCTCTTTGTTCTTACTGCTTTGCTGCTTAAGGAATACTGGTCTCAAATAATGTTCAAAATCTATCAAACAAGAGTTAGCTAATCCAGATACAGACCTCTGCCATCTGCCAAAAACCAGCTAGCAGTTGCACAGAGAGAGCTATGGAGAAGATAGGATTAATTATACTTTTATAATAAGGACACACCTTTATTCATGTGGTGGTGCAATGTCTGATTGTTCATTATTACGATTTGAGATAACTTCTAACATTAAGCTTTTGGTTATAATTAAAACAATACCAAAACTGGACGGTAGTGTTATCTGAAAGGTAGATAGCCAGGCAAAGCTAGTGATCCACGTTCTCTTTGCAGCCAGTGAAGGGAAGACTGCCTAACCCTACATTCTTTCAGACTGCAGATGAGGTGAGGGTCTCTCTGGAGGTGTCTTTCTGCCCCTCAGCTGACTGTTGAAGGAACATCTGCAGCTATCTTAGTCTAAAGGCATGACTTGCACTCAATAAGGTAAAGTGAGTGATCTCTAAACTGCTTCCTTCCACAAGCAATACCATTTCTCCTCATCCTGTCCTCTGGTATATCTCCTAACCTAATTTGTTACCAGCTTTTTGCCTTCATGGATATATTTTTTCACTGGATGATCTGTATTTTGGTTTTATGTTAAAAACTGAATGGCTTTATTTCAGCTGATCACCCACTTTCCAGATTTCAACATACTCCCCTTGGAATTAACAAAGCAGTCTGTATGTCTCAATGATGAATTGCTACACAGTTCAAACATCCATTTTCATCCTGTCAGGCCTTTTCATTTTTAGATGCTTTCCTGTGCATCGCCGTCTTATCAGAATACCTGGGAAATATCTGAGAATTTTGTTTTCAGCAACTATGTAAGACTGAGAAATACTATTCACATCTTATATTGGAAAAGTAAGGCATGGAAAAGTGAGTAGCATACCTTAAGTCATACAGGATGCCAAAAACAGGTCTAAGTATCAACCCCAGAGGTCCTGATAACAATTGCAGCACATTAAGAACTTTCTCATTTGAGGGTTTCTTTGGCATGCAATAGCTGCACTAATCTTTGAGGAGAAGTATATTATTATATATACCCACTTCAAACGGTAATAATTGTAGACCTATTGTAGTGTCAGCCTCTACAGGTTGGCACTGAGTGCAACCATAGGTGATTACTCACCTGCATACTGGGTAATTAGTAATCTGCCATGGATGACTTTTCAACTGGAGTCCTCCTGTGTTTTGTTCTGTTATTTGGCCAGCACAGTATATGTATGAGGCCACACAGGAAATCCGTAATGATATGAGAGTTGTGGTACCTTCAGTAGGAGGATAATACCCAGCTGTACATACTGATTTCATCAGATCCAGCTTGTGCTGTTCAACAGCTTACTTCATATATGGCCAAACTGAGTTACAGATTCATGTGGGCTGGAAATAACTAGAAAAGAACAGAGTTGAGAAATTGTGAGAACAATCTGTTGTGCAGGTTCAAAACTTCGGGTCATGCTGGATTCATAGATCCTGTTGGATGTCCATGCAAAAAGAAGATAAGAAAACATATTTTTATGTGTATTTGTCAGAATTTTTCTTTTGCATGTCCTTTTATAGCAGCTAAGCGTGGTACCATTGCCAAGTTTACTGAAGTATATTTTATATGAAGTCATTCTTGAATATTTCTAAAAATGTCACATAATATATGTTAACTGAAATAAAACTTATTAAACTTGTCACAGTGGCTGAAATTCAGTTCCTTAGTGACATTTTAAATCTAAGTTTTGACCTGTAAAACTATAGATAATACTGACTACCACTGCTGTGATTAAAGCTTTGGCAGAAGTGGTCCGTTAAGGGGAATTAGTCCTATAGCTACAAGGCACAGTCTTTTCTGCCCACATTCTGGTCCAGCTGGATATGAATGGAGTCCAGTTCAGAAAAGATGCAGTTGTACTGGGGGTCAGGCTCTTCTCCCAGGCAACTAGTGACAGGACGAGAGGTCATGGCCTGAAGCTGCACCAGGGGAGGTTTAGGTTGGATATCAGGAACCACTTCCTCATGGAAAGGGTGATTAGACACTGGAATGGCCTGCCCAGGGAAGTGGTAGAGTTGCTGTCCGTGGAGGAGTTTAAGGAAAGACTGGATGTGGCACTTAGTGCCATGGTCTAGCCAATGTGGTGTGGTGGTAAAAGGTCATAGGCTGGACATGGTGATCTCAGAGGTCTCTTCCAGCCTCAATAATTCTGTGATTCCGTGTGTGGTCCTCTGAAACCTGCCTGAGATGCAGCACATGCTAGCTTGTGCATAGAATTCCTCCATACCGCCCTTAGACTGATGTGGTTTCTATGTGACTAGTTTAAGCTTGGTCAGAGAAACTTGAATCTGTTTTCACCTCTCCCTTAGAAAGGTCTAAGAGACTGCAACTTATTTTTTAATAAAAATAAGGGGTGTGGGCACAGGGACATAATCTGTGAATGCCTTCCAGTTTAAGAAATCTGAGACTCGAGTTAGCTTACTATCTGTTCTTGATGTTTTTCCTCATAAATGACTGATTTAAGACTTTGCTATTATTAGGTTTTGGAGAAAATATTTAGACCATCAGAAAGAACTGAGTAAAGGTAGTTTTACTTGAGCAGCTCAAGTAGTAAATTTAAGAATGTGGATGGGTGAGAGATGCAGTTGTTCATGATACCAGATTAGTACCTGAAGTTATTACAACATGTTACCATTGTTCACTGCATTATTAGAGTATTTCAAAGAGTAGGTGGCCATAACGCAATAATGTGCATCAGTCATTTTAACATACACCTTTCAAAAGAGGTGTAACAGACATCTAAACAGCAATCACCATTATAGCTGTAATATGACATACAGCTATGGTATCAGACACTTCTTGTTTCAGCATCTAAAAAAAAATAAGATAAATACCAAACCACATTTATTTCTTGTCAGAGTGTAGGATCCTGCAGGGAAAACAGGATACAGATTTGTTTCTGCTAATTCGACAGTCTGTGTGACTGGGGAGTCTTTAGAAGGTTAGGAGATCTATAAAACGTTGGAAATGTTGGGCATGCCACTCCTCAGACTGTATAACTGCTCAGCCCCTTGCAATTGTTAAAAGTCTCATTTGATGACTCCTTTAGCACAACTAGTGAAAGTAAACGATACCGCATATAATTGTGAATTTGGTCCTGAAAAAGTGATGGCAAAATCTAGATTTGGGTAATCTAAATGATACTCTTAACCAGAAGAGCACAATATACTCTAAGTATTTAACAAAGAAGTCAGTTCTTATCAGACTGATTTCATATGCAGCTTCTATAAGCCCATGTAATTATGATATTTAGTAATAGAAAAAAAGCCAACAGATGGGTTGATTTTCCAGAAATCATCTGCTGGAGAAACAACAGACCTAAAGCGATAGAAAGTCTTTGAGGATGACTACATGCAAGAAAGGACAATCAAGGTCCAACAAGCCTAGACAAGGTCAGGCCTTCAGACACTAAATCCAACAGATGGGAACACTTCCTCTGCTCCTCAGGGGTAGGTACGATTCCATATCTATGCCACCACCTACTTCTTTTCCCAGCATCCCTTTTCAACAATAAAAACTGAGCTGATGAAAAGCTAGTAGGGGAAAGACTTGTGTTTTTCTTATGAGTCTTTCACTGTCTTACTGAAATTTAGCTGAAGCTTAGAGCTTTGCTTCTTTTCTTCTTCCTTATCTATGAAAAGTGGTGATAATAATGGATTTGTAATCATTGCAGTTCCTGATATGGAAGAGACTATTGTAAGTATGTAAATGCAGTTACTGTTTTTATTGCATAAATAATAATATACTATATAATAATAATAATATATATGGAATGAAGTGTCCCCTCATGAGTAGAAGTAGGGTTCAAAATTTAAGTGGCCAATCATTAATACTCCACCCTCTGAATTATCAGTACGTCCAAACGATGCATTATTATGCCACAGAGATTACACTTCTGACCCATCTTTGTCTTTATTAATGCCCTTAAGAAGGAAGTAAATAAAGTATTAGTGAAACTGATAAGTGAATGGGAGGAGTTGAAGTGAGTAACATGTAACAACCTTAGGAGAATACCACATAGAACCAGAGAGGACAACAAAATCCTAAAAAAAACCCCACAACCATCCAACAAGAATGACAAACTGGGCAATCAGTAATGCTGCAAGGGAAGTATGGATGATGTTACACAATGACATAAATATGTCATAACTACTCCCAAAAGCAATTGCCATTTTAAGCAATTTAGGACTCTGACAGAGTTCTCATGAATCTTGCTTTTCACCCTGTTTTCCCTCTCTTTTGTTGGAGGCCAGTACTTCCATAATGCAGGTAAAGAATGCAGCATACTTCTGTAATCCCAGCAAAAGTGAGATGCTCAGCTGAAATGGTGCAGCTTAAATACACACTCCTTTTGATGCACTCTGCTATAGGGAAAGTAACCTACTTCAATGAAGGAAGTCTCTGAAAGTGGTTCTCAACTTTCCTCATCAGATAAAAGCATTCAGGCCAATTACTCTCAAAATATCACCTGTTCCTGAAAATCAGCTCCACACTGGGGGTGCTGGTTAATGAAAAGCTCAACATGAGCCAACAATGTGTGAGGCACAGCCCAGAAGGCCAACCGTATCCTGGGCTGCATCAAAAGAAGTTTGGCCAGCAGGTTGAGAGAGGTGATTCTGCCACTCTACTCATCTCTGGTGAGACCCCCACCCAGAGTATTGTGTCCAGTTCTGCAGCCTCCAACTCAAGAAGGACATGGATCTGTTGGAGCAGGTCTAGAGGAGGGCTATGAAAATGATCAGAGGGCTGGAACACCCCTCCTACAAGGACAGGCTGAGAGACTTGGGCTTGTTGAGCATGGAGAAGAGAAGGCTCTGTGGAGACCTTATGGCAGCCTTCTAGTATCTGAAGAGCGCCTACAATAAAACTGGTGAGGGACTTCTTACAAGGGTTTGTAGTGATAGGACAAAGAGGAATGGCTTCAAACTGGAAGAGAGTAGATTTAGAATAGAAATTAAGAAGAAGTTTTTTACTCTGAGGATGGTAGAATATTGGAGCAGATTGTCCAGGGAAGTCGTGGATGCTTCATCACTGGATGGGCTCAACATCAGGTTGGATGGGGCTTTGAGCACCCTGGTCTAGCGGGAGGTGTCCCTGCCTATAGCAGAATGGGTTGGAACTATATGATGTTTAAGGTCCCTTCCAACCCAAACCATTCTATGCTTCTATGTTATGAGTCTATGAACTGGATAAATACATTTCTACCTTGAAAGTTCTCACTGTTTTTGCCAATAATAATGAGAAAATGATTCAGTTGTTGACAACATGCAGCATTTGACATTTGTCTCACACGTAGCATTGGTGGAAGACTCCAGTGATACAAACCATTCATCTGCTCATTTTAACTGGAGATTTTCATCTGCTGGAGGAACTGGAAGTACGCACAAAACTATACAGCAAATTAATGATGTGCTAACAAAGAAGCCGGTCGTTTCATCCAGGATAGCAGAGACATGAATTTGAATACCGTTGCTGCCAGAATTAGATCAGATTCAGTCTTTCCTATCTTCTTTTTCTTAACAGCCTTGGACAGACTGCATCAAAAGCATCACTGTAGCTCCTGGTTACCACATTATCACAAAGTTATTATGTTATTACAAAGTTATTTCCAAATTGGAAAGAATTCAGAGAACCATTAAAAAAAATGTGGCAGTTCGTAAAAAATTATATGGGGACAAAATGTAATGAATTTTATTTGTAAAGCCAGGAAGAAGTAACAATGTATCATACTATAATATTCAGTTAGAACAATAATTAATATTAAATGCAGAATCAACAGATCCTAGTACTATAGAGATAGGTCAGCTTTGTGTTGCATCATCTTCATGTTAATGCCTTGAGCACTCTTTGGAGGTACATTGTAATTATTACTCATCAGCATTGTTGAGAAAGTGGGCCCTGTTATTTCTAATCATATAGGAAATAGGGATTAATCGGACCATGCCAGAGAGGAATAGTGAAATTGAGATACAAACTATTTGTTGCAGTCTCAGAAAAATACCAGCTTGTGGGTACTGCTATATCTGGAAGTTACGTAGATTGGCCTTTAATTACCAATACAGCCAAATAATCCCATCAACACTCTCCACAGAATGCAGAGTGTAAAACTGTTTTCTTTCATTTTCTCTGCTGTGAATTTTTTTTTTCTCAATTTATTTTCTTTAAAATTGTCAGCAATTCCCTTGAGTTGAAGCTTGTTGATTTGTAATGTTTCTAGAAAATTAATAAATACTTTCTCTGCAAGTTTTTGAAGTGTGATAGATTTAAAATTAGGACTTATTTTCCTACATCTTTTTCTTTAAAAAAGAAAACTTTAGTTAACTGAAGAATAAGCATTTAAGAGAACTGTTTCTTTGGCGATTTTGGGGATACCTCACATTAAATGGAAATAAAGAGCTTTTTTGTTTTCATAATATGAGACCATGCAAACAATGAAGAATGACTGGTAAGATTTGAAATATTAGGGTTTGTAACCATTTCTGGAATTAAAAAAAATTAGATTCTAAATTTCAGCAAAAGAGAAGCGAAAACAAAATCTTGGAGTAGACACAATATTGATTGAAATGCTGTTCAGTAAAGCATGAAGGAAATTAAAATTGAAGCTGAAGAAAGAAGTCTTGTCCCCAGTGTTAAACTATTAAAAAGGGCTAAAATAATGATACTGGATGATGTTTTCCACAAAAAAATAACTGATTTTTCCAGCCAAAAATTCAATTCAAGATGACATAATAAAGCGAAGCTAGTGAAAGCTGTTACCATCCATTGCCCAGAATGGAGCCTCATAAGATATTTAGCAGAAAAAAAATTATCTAGGCCTGCCAAACATGAAGTGCATTTTAAGATCTTATTTTGAGGAATAAATATGTAACCGATTTTTATCACAGCTGCAAATAGCACCATGAAAGCCAGAAGATCCACCTTAGAACATCCTTGGAGAGCTCTTAATTTTAGCTCATCTTGAATGAGGTAATCTGGTTATTGAAAGCAGTCCAAGGACAGCGGCAGAGAGCAACATGGGCTCCCATATGCTGCTGAGAACTGTCAAGCTGGGAAGCCATGCTCTGTCCTGCATGGTTCTCCATGCTGTCCCTGTTGCTTCTGGTACACAAGTAGAATTGATAAGGAATATCTGTAATACATAGCACGGTACAGACTGCTGCCTGTTGGAAAATATTGTTTGACCCATAAGAATCTGACTGTAATTTAAAAGATGATTATGATTTTGTACAGAGCCAGTTCCTTATTCTGTCCTGACAGATTTGCAAGAAGGTTGGTGGTGAAAAATCAGGTCACTTAATTGGGTATCAGATCTTGCATGCTGAGCTGCACACTTCTTTAAATGAAGCGGCATGAAAGCAGCAGAAAATTAGGAAAGGAACTGTGGCTTGGGTAGCATACTGTACTTAATGTTAACTCACTGCAGCAACACTTCCTCCCAAGTTTTCTCAAGGAAGGATGTTACTCAGAAAGGAGCCCATAGTTTAATGGCACAAAGGGACCAACCACCAAGAGTGATTTAATCAAAAGTATGAGTTGAAATGAGCAATTAGCAAATGTCCAGACACATGATACCGATAAAAAGAGATTAGAAGGCTTTATCCACCTTGCTTTCCTTTGGGTGTGTGAGCAGCATGAATAGATACAGACAAGTTGGCTTTAATCCAGTAAGCAGAGGTAACAGCAGTCAAGACATGGCAGCACAGTGTGGTCCAGTAACCTATGTATTCTGTAGTCATTGTATAGCCGCAGCTACTGCTGATGTTATGATTATCAATGCTGTGGTTAACAGAGCTAGCCAGATTACAGCCCGCATAGTGGTACTTACCAATGCTGCTGCTGTGTGTCCCATTTGTGGGTGAACATGTGGAGAGGCTGGTGGAGACAGTGGTATACTCTACCTGGAGGGCTAAACTTGCCCAGGCAACTTCAGGCTCTTTGGAAAAGCTGCTCTACTTGTAGTCGTGCAGTAACACTTGTTTTCACCGTGCCCAGAGGTAAGACAAAACAGATCTTCTTTTTAAAAGCGAAGATATGAGAATAACCAGTTGTTCCATACTGTGGAATCACAAGAGGACTTGTCCTCATGAAGACAAATACAAAATAAAGGAAGGAAAAATACAAAAAATAAAGGAAAGAGAGTCATCATGGTAGTGCACGTTTCTGATACTGTCTAGGGGCCACACTAGTTGTCCATTTTATTACCATATACCCTAGGAAAGTCGATACTCAAAGATTATGACACCTTAGAGCACCTTAAGACCACTGTCTTAAGTGAAAATGATCTTAGCACTGCTGATATTAAATCCTTCAAAACTGATGCACAGTCACAGGTAGGTAAAGTTGCTGACACTTTGACCCTACCTATGCCAGCGATTTCATACACACTAGGAAAATTTGATCACAAGCTACAGTAATCACTTGGTAGGACATTGGCACTTAGCCTCATTCTCAGTGAAGAGGTTCCTTATGCTGATGTAGCCAAAGGATGCTCCAGTGTATGCCTATATAGACTCTGCATGAAATCTAATTTGAAAAGCTTGTGCCTGATTGCAGTAGCAAGAAAGGAATTCAATTATGACCAAATGAAATATCTCAATGGTGAAAACAGAAGAACCTGTATGACCAAGAAAGCACTGCAAGGACTTCCCAATAGGGAAGCCTGTCAGGAGCCCTTCAGGTTTAACACTGTTGGAAGAATTATGTTGGAAACTTCAAGCTATTAATATCTGAAATCCCAGTGGATGTTTAGAAAGTACTGAACCCATTGAAGATGGCCCGAGTGTTGAACAAGGTAGCAGCAAAGCTCAAGAACTGAGCTAGAATAGAGGAAAAGTGTGCAGAAGAGATGACTGGGATATGCTTGAATTAGGAATTAATATGACCTTTCAATGACTGATGTAAAGAAAAACTACCCTACAGAGGTTGAAAGTGGTTTCGGTGGATGATTTCTATCATTTCTGTAAAGAGAACAGAGATACAGCCTACATCTTGAGTGTTTACAGGTACTCCTACTTACCCAGTCACTAACCAATACAGTCACATCTCATGCCTCAGTATCAACTCTTTCTTACCAAAATATAAGCATTTTCAAGACACCTTAGAAAAGCAGATTACAAATAAAAACTGTCTTATTCACCAGTGTTATTCCTTCCAAAAAATAAATTATAGCCTGAAAGAATAGAAGGTAAATTTCAAAACCTTATCAAAGCAGGAATAGAGTTACTCACTGTAACATGCAAGTCCAATGTAATCTAAGTGGATAAGGTGGAAGATATTTGTTCTCCATCTGAAACTGAACGAATCAAGTATTCACAGTTGAAAAAATCCAGTGCCTTATAGCTTATATTATTCTCTGATTGCTGTATGAAATATTGAGTCCTATTTTGTCAAAAAAAAAAGTACCTACTGTCTTTCTGAAGTGCACAGCAGCTGAGTGCCTGATTTATTGCATTTCTTCACCAAAAAAAAAAAAAAAAAAAAGACAAACACAAAGCACCTTAAAAAAATCTGAGTTCTCACCCAACATTAGACAGATGTAGCAAAATTTTCTCATATACCAAACAACATTGACTGTTTCATTGGAATCTGAGTTTCCATGTATAAAAATCCCACAGTGTTTTATATTAACTGGCCAGAAGACTGGCAGAGCAATAACATCACATCTGGTTTTGCCTTAGTCTTTACCTTACATGTCTTCTGATGTGAAACCATGTATGGTCTTATGTTAATACTAGGAAGGTAAATTGAAGAGATGAACATATCAGCCAGTTACTGCAGGCTAAGGTGCAGTATGAATGTAATGTGTGACAGCTCTCCCATAATTGCATGTTACTATGCATTACTGTCTGGTTTAATGTCTAAACAGTGTGGCAAATAGATCACCTCTTGGTGAACTCACTTTTACCACAAGGTAAGAGCAGGCACATAGGCAGATACAGATGCCTACATGACATATGGGGACTTCAGATCCCTAGATTACCTCCTGGCAGTCTGTCCACTTGCTCTTCTCGTAAGTTTGATTGTTTATGGGTCAGGGACAGGATTTGCTTCTGAGAAGAGTAATCGTTTTCATTCAGGAACCTGCAGGATATAGCTTGAAACAGGCAGGTGTATATTAAGACTCCTTCACAAGGAAAAATCCTTCCCTGTTTATTTACAGAGATGGCATATTAACCTGTGATTTTGTCAATGCCACTACTGCAGAATCAGGTGACGTTCAATACTATCTCATACTATCTATCTATCTATCTATGAAAAGACTTTCAAGTTGAATTTTTATATAAATTACACTTTTTCTGAGAAAACGTATTACAGAATATCATAGAAAAACCGGCAAAGACATTTTCTTGGAGTGCTTGGATGTTTGAAGAGCTAATAATTCCATTTTATCTCTTTTATTTTTTTTTGGCAATGCAAAACTTCTTCAACCCATCAAATGTACCAGACAGCCCACTCTATAAATAGTTTTTCAATCTTGGAAGGATCAGGATTTTGCCAATTTTTTTTTTCACTGCCAAGCCAGAGAGATAAATGTAAAAATCAAAAGAATACAGAAGTCTTTCTTAAGACTTCTGCCCTGACATGGCCAAGCTATTGGTTAAAGTTATCTGGATAAAAATGGAAAACCAAGCCAAGAAATTAAATTACAGTCTATAGAGAAAATCAAAAAGCAAGTATTTAAAGCTACTGAAGGTGGTGGCATGCCTAAGAACAGAGAAAATAATTAGATTCATGAGACACTTGCTTCACTAGACCCCATCCAGGGAGCACTGCTTTATTGCATTGTAGAGATGCAGCCATGCTGACCTGGAGCTGCACAAATGAACACAGTAGTGGCAGAACCACTTGGCCCTGGCACTTTTTACAGCCCAGTTACAATACATCATTGCCTAACCAATCTTATTTCCTTGCCTAACCAATGTCATTTCCTTCTATGACTGGGTGACCCGTCAGGTAGACGAGGGGAAGGCTGGGGATGTGGTCTACGTAGACTTCAGCAAAACATTCAACACAGTCTTCCACAGCATCCTCCTGGAAAAGCTGGCAGCCCATGGATTGGATAAGTGCACCCTTTGCTGGGTTAAGAACTGACTGGATGACTGGGTGCAGAGAGTGGTTGTGAATGGTGCTGCATCCAGTTGGTGTCAGGTGACCAGTGGTGTCCCCCAGGGATCAGTACTGGGCCCAGTTCTATTCAACATCTTTATTGATGACCTAGATGAGGGGATCATGTCTACCGTTAGTAAATATGTGGATGACATGAAGCTGGGGAGCAGTGTCAATACCCTGGAGGGTAAGAAGAAGCTGCAGAGGGACCTGGACAGGCTGGGTCAATGGGCTGTGGCCAGTGGTATGAAATTCAACAAGGCCAAGTGCAGGGTCCTGCACTTTGGTCACAATAACCCCAGGTATCTCTATAGACTGGGTGATGAGTGGCTGGAGAGTGGCCCAGCAGAGAGGGACCTGGGAATGCTGGTTGGCAGCCGGCTGAACATGAGCCAGCAATGTGCTCACGTGGCACGGTAGGCCAATGGCATCTTGGCTTGTATCAGGAGTAGTGTGGGCAGCAGGAATAGGGATGTAATTCTGCTCCTGTACTTGGCACTGGTGAGGCCTCACCTTGAGTACTGTGTGCAGGTCTGGGCCCCTCACTTCAAGAAGGATATTGAGGTGCTGG
>JAAGNO010026788.1:0-23821 GCA_033439905.1 Ceryle rudis | reverse complement strand
GTGTTTAAGAAAAGACTGGATGCTGCACTTAGTGGCATGATTTAGCTGATGTCATGGTGTTAGGTCATAGGCTGGACATGATGATCTCAGACATCTTTTCCAGCCTCACTAATTCTGTGATTCTGTGATCACAGAATCATAGAATCATAGAATGACCCAAGTTGAAAGGGACCTCCAAAGGTCATCTAGGCCAACACTCCTGCAGTAAGCAGGGACATCCTCAACTAGATCAGGTTGCTCAGAGCCTTATCAAGCCTGACCTTGAATGTCTCCAGGGATAGGACCTTCATCACCTCCCCATCACATCACCATCATGGGCAATCTGTTCCTGTGTTCTACACTCTCATAGTAAAGAACTTCTTAATGCACAATCTAAATCTACCCTTCCCTAGTTTAAAACCATTGCCCCTCATCCTATCACTGCATGCCCTTGTAAACAGTCCCTTCCCAGCTTTCTTGTAGGCCTCCTTCAGATACTGGCAGGCCACTATAAGGTCTCACTGGAGCCTTCTCTTCTCCAGGCTGAACAATCCCCAACTCCCTCAGCCTGTCCTGGTAGGAGAGGTGCTCCAGCCAAATCAGTTATTTGTGTGGCCCTCCTCTGGACCTGCTCCATCAGGTTCGTGTCCTTCTTGTGCTGAGGGCTCCAGAACTGAACACAGTACTCCATGTGAGGTCTCATCAGAGCAGAGTAGAGTGGCAGAATCACTTCTCTCAATCTGGTGACCATGCTGCTTTTGATGCAGTTGAGGATGCAATTGACCTTCTAGGCTGCAAGTGCACACTGTTGGCTCATGTCCAGCTTCTCATCCACCAGAACCCTCAAGTCCTTTTCTGCAGGTCTGCTTTCTATAACCTTTTCCCCCAGCCTGTGTTGATAATGCAGATTGTTTTGTCCTGGGTGCAGGACCCTTTACTTGGTCTTGTTGAATCTCATGAGGTTCACATAGGCCCACTTCTCCAGCTTGTCCAGATCCCTTTGGATGACATCCCAACCCTCTGGTATATCAACTGCACCATTCAGCTTCATGTCACCTGCAAACTTGCTGATGGTGCATTCGATCCCACTGTCTATATCACTGATGAAAATATTAAACAGCACTGGTGCCAGTACAGACACCACTTGTCACCATTCTCCATCTGGACATCGAGCCATTGACCACTACCCTCTGGATGCGACCATCCAGCCAATTCCTATCCACTGAATGGTCCACTCATCAAATCTCTATCTCTCCAACTTGTCAAGGAGGATGTTGTGGGGGACCATGTCAAAGGCCTTGCAGAAGTCCATGTAAATGACATCCATTGGTCTTCTCTTGTCTAGTGATGTAGCCACTCCACTGAGGAAAGCCACTGTATTCATTTGCCCACATCTTTCCACCAGCAAGTCATGCATGTCTGAAATAGGAAATTCTCTGTGAATTTTAAATATAACCAAGATGTGTTTATAAATAACATATCTAATGCCTCATAGCATTATTGTGAAGCTGCACTGCCTTACTGAAATGTCAACAATAATCTGCTGTCCTCAGTAGGGGGAAGGACAAGAAGAATGGCTAAAACACTCTTTACTGGATACATTTTGTGTTCTAAGTGATTCAAATGGGTACATTTCTTGAGTTAAAAATAAGATTAAAAGTACAGTTTCAAAGACTTCATCTGTAAATGGAGCTACAGGATTGTTGTCCATTTTCATATGAAAGTCTACTACATTCTCCTGTCACCACGCCATTTTTAAGGCTATAAAATTTGAATGGAAGGCCTATTAATATTAAACAATGATCTGGCAGCATGGAGAAGAGGTTTACACACTAACATCAGAAGGTTCTCTGCATAATGTGTGAAAAGGGCAGTTGCAGGGCTGGGATGTTGCTGGGATGACAGAGACATGGTGGGTAGCTCACAGGTCTGGAGTGCTGCTGTGGAGAGATACAGGCCTCTCAGGAGGGACAGGCCAGGATGGCAAGGAGTAGGAGTCACCTGTTGTGTGAGAGAGCTGCAGGAATGCCCCAGTTGCCATGACCTTCCAAAAATAATTAAGTGTCCTTGCAATGACATTGGCCAGTACCCTCAGCAGTTGTGGGTACATCCCATCAGGTCCAGGTCTATTTAAATACACTCCGTTATGATCCTCCTTTACCAAGGGAAAGTTTTCCTTGCTCCAGAACATTGATGTATCTTGGAAAACTGAGATTTATATGGATTTTAAGGACAGCACTGAGCATAAACACTGAAATAAAGCTTTCAAAGGAATTTGTGAATAATCATCTTTGAATCAAATTTACTTTTTCTGAAAGAATATTTTTGTTAAATATGTATTTGGCTCAGTACAAGGGTAATGCAATGAAATGCAGTGAGTTGTGATATATCAGCACAGATGTTCATTTCACAGTCCTGTCTGACTTAAAACTCTATGAAATAATTAATTTCAGAGGTCCTGAAAGTGAATTTGAAGGCCAAAAGCAATGTGGGAGTTCAAAAACTACTGCCTGTGCTAATCAGGATGGTTGATGCTGTACATCTGAGGAATACCAGTCAGGCTGATCTATCTCTGGACACTGTCGAGCCATGAACACCAAAATTAGATGGTAATTAAAAGCATGTAGTGCATGAAAGACAGATCAGAAAAACCAATCTAGTAAAACATAAGTTCATTTTATTAGAAGAAGAGATCCAACTAAATACTGAACATTTTGAAACTCCTACTTAAAAGTGTTTCCATCTGATTTTTGTACTAATGAAGTTACCGTGGAATTATGTCAAATTTTTGTCATCATTGTCTAGTTATTTGTGTATGTACATTACTCTGCATTCTTAGCAGTGCAACGTTGACTATGGGGTCAATTTTGTTCTAAATAAATTTTCCAGAACTATAAAATGCATTGTCTCCTTTATTTTATTAGTTACTTTTTGCTTTCTAAATGACTTGCCATATGCTGAGTGGCTGGGTTGCATAGCTATATAGGAGGTGTAATTCATATGACATGAATATTTTGGGGAACTCTACATCACAGTCCTGTTTCCACCACTATGCACCTTAGTCCCATCTCTTCTCTAGTCCATCTGTTGAAATGGTGAATTTGCTAAAAATAACTTTAAAATGAAACTTCTGAGAGGTAGTTTTCTCAGAAATGTCCATTCTCTTGAACAGTGAATACGTAATTGTTGCAAGACTCACACAGCTTTTTGTAGAAAATACATTTATCAACATTTTGTATCACAGGGTTTGAAAAGAAAGAAGAAAATAAGCTATGCTACAGAATTACTCAAAGAGCTTGAAGAGCTACCAAGGTCAATTGTATGAGGTTCAACAAGGCCAAGTGCCAGGTCCTGTATTTGGGTCACAACAACCCCAGACAATGCTACAGACTAGGGAAATGTGTCAAGAAAGCTGCCTGACAGAAAAGGACTTGGGGGTACTGGTCGACATCTGGCTGAATATGAGCCATCAGTGTGCCCAGGTGGCCAGGAAAGCCAACAGCATCCCAGCTTGTATCAGAGATAGTGTGGCCAGCAGGACTAGAGAAGTGAGTGTCCCCCTGTGCTCAGCACTGGTGAGGACACATCTTGAATACTGTGTTCAGTTTTGGGCCCCTCACTACAAGAAGGGCATTGAGGTGCTGGAGCATGTCCAAAGAAGGGCAACAAAACTGCAGGGTCTAGAGAACAAGTCCTGTGAGGAGTGGCTAAGGGAACTGGGGTTATTTAGTCTGGAGAAAAGGACGCTCAGGGGAGACCTTATCACTCTCTACAATTACCTGAAAGGGGGAGGATTAGATTGGACATTAGGCAAAATTTCTTCACTGAAATGGTTGTCAGGCATCGGAACATGCTGCCCAGGGAAGTGGTGGAGTCACCATCCCTGGAGGTATTTAAAAAATATGTTGATGTGGTGCTTAGTGACATGGTTTAGCAGTGGATTTGGCTGTACTAGGTTGACAGTTGGACTTGGTGATCTTAAAGGTCTTTTCCAACTAGAACGATTCTATGATTTTAACTCCAGAACAGTTCCAAAGGAATAAACAATATTCCATTACAGTCCCTTTTTAACATACTTCTAAGAAAGGTAAATCTATTGCACTCATAAGGGAAGCTACAGTTAGATTTACCTGTGCCCTACCTCCCTGTTGACAGAACAGGTCAAGAGGGCACAGATCTGGTGACAGTTTAACAATGCTGAAGAGACTCAACATCAGTGAGACCTCCATATGCAAATGTTTTTGGTTCTTTAACAAGATTGTGAAAGTTACTGTAATGGAAGTGTCATTGCATGCCTTTTCGCTTTCTTCATATACATGTCTGTAATAATACTTGTAATCCTGGAGTCTGGTCCAATAACTTCACCACTAGTTCATCCTTTTTCCTTTTTCCACACTGAATTCTCATCAGCTTTCCATGCAAACTCCTATCTGATGCCTCTATCACTTGGTATTATTTTGGCAATACTTTATTCATATGTCTTCTCAAAAATGCCCATTCTCTTTGGGAGAATTACTTCCCAATTCCCCATCATAAAATTATACTTTTATTCCCTCTATCTTTACATTGTTTTTTTCTCAAGCAGAAAGGTCCATCCATTTCCTCATCTGTATCTGTCATCTTATTTGCATCAAGATACAGCTCTACGGCCACGTGCTTCATTCCTGATCCCTTTTCCAATTCATTTGTTAGAGTAGCACCATACAAAGTCAGGCATTAAAGTGACATCTCTGGGTTATAGGACAATTCTTCAAAAGTTCCTGATATAGCAGTTGACTGGAATTGGACTTACCAAGTGTCAGTAAGGTCATCAGTGGTAGTTACGTGCATATTACTTGCCCATCAAACGAGCATGTGGAAAGTGAATTGCTCAGGCTGCTATTCCAGTAGTACTCAACATATATACATGTACATGTATGTATATATATATGTATATATATAAAGCATTGGCAAAGGTGGGTATTGTCACATTGTTGAAGAGATCTGATGTTTGCCTTTTGAGACAACAGAGACTTCATTGTCATACTGACTTGGTAATCAATAAAACATGTGATTTCACTGGTGCTGCAAAGAATCCCATTGACCTGCTCCTTACCATGATGCCTATTGACTGTAGGATGATGGAAGAATGTGCAGGCTGCAGTGAAAATGTCACTGTGTAGGGAAACACCTGGATACGGTCCTGGCCATGCTGCAGCTTATGTAGTGAACTCTTAAACACTTCTTATGTTATCTTCTCATTATCTGAGAAGATAATGGCAGGCTCTGGTTGCATACAGTATCCCAATAGACAGCTTATAAATCTGGCACACACATATAGAAATCCTGTCGCCTCCCTCTGGGGCTAAGGGGAGGTGACTAGGGAAAATGAGGGATGCCTCCTTCTCCCACATCCCTTATTGCAGGGTGACGTGGCTTGGGAATGAAGGAATGCCAGGTGACCATGGGTCACGTCTTGTGTTCTGCACTGGTGTGGTATGCATATCCGCTCTCCTGTTACGCACTGATTTGATGTTGTGTATTAAAGACTTTTGAGTTTACAGAATTTTAAGAGACTCTACCTACAAAAAAAGTTTTGGGTGCAACAACATATTTCTCCTTCATTTTCCAAGCCCATAACCCCATTTTTAGGGTACTCAGACAATACATCAACAAAATCAAATGTATGTGCAAATCCAAAAGTATGTGCAGAACAATTGACAATATTTTTAAGAGAAGAGGGAAGAAATGTCCTCCTCTTATCTAGGCAAAAACTAAATCCCAGTTAGGATTTGTTATCAACATGACACGCATTTATTCCCATTTGAAATAGTGTGCATTTGGAAGTCTTTAAAGCCAGAACAGTCTGGGCCAAAATAAACAAACAGAAACTGTATTGAGAATTTATTTTTCTTTATTCTAGTAATTTATTTCTAGTAAAAACTTCTTAAAACTGGGAAAACGAAAGGAGGATGATTTGCTAGATAAAATAATAATATAGTATGGTATCATGATCTTGTTACCAGAAATGGTTTCACTATTGCTCCATAATCAGTAGGTCCTGGAATACACTCCTATCAGAGACCGAAAAAAAAAACAAACAAAAACCTATGGTAAGATAAGCAAATGTTCATGCAAAGGAGATTTTTTCATTACCTAGTGAATCGGCAGTGGAGTATGTACTGTATTGTGTTAGTTATGGAAGGTGCTATTGAAAACATGCATTCACCAGTATCTCATTGACCACCTGCAATTCCACACATATGAAGTCTTCTGAGGTGTCATTTCCCCGCTGAAGGGACAGTTTAGGCAAGCATGAAAAAGAGCTAAACTATGAGAGGAATTCCAGAAAGGACATTGTTACATGAGCCTTTCCTGATGCCTCTTGAACAGAAGCAGCTTGCTAAGAAATTACACAAGCCAAAGACTGTCTCAACCTACTGCTAGGACTGAGCTACAAAAATATTGGAAGAGATGGGTACTCTTCCTTACCTGTATCTCTTATATTTCTGCAAATTGCAAAGACAGTTTAAAAGAGGCCCTCGCTGTGTGTTTAAATCACTTCCCTTACATCCTACATAGAATACCAGATATTGGAAAAAAAAAAGAAGTGGTGTAAGAGAAATGCTATTTCTTCCATCTTTAGACAAAGCCAGATGGAATCCATAGATGTAAACCAGTAATAAATCCAGTGCATAAAGCTGGATACTGCAGTGAAATTAATCATAAAATGGCTTAGGTTGGAAAGGACCTCAGAGATCATCTAATCCAACCTCCCTGCCATGGGCAGGGATGCCTCTCAACTAGACTATGTTGCTCAAGGCCTCAGCCAGTCTGGCCTTGAACACCTTCAGGGAGGGGGCATCCGCAACGTCTCTGGGCAATCTATTCCAGAGTCTTGCCATCCTTGTACTGAAGAACTTCTTCCTAAGATCCAGTCTAAACCTATTCTCCTTCAGTTTAAAACCATTTCCCCTCATCCTCTTGCTGGACACTCTTGTGAAGAGTCCCTCTGCAGCCTTCCTGTAGGTTCCCTTCAGGTACTGGAAGGCAGTTATAAGTTCTCCATGGAGTCTTCTCCTCTCCAGGCTGAACAATCCGAGCTCCTTCAGCCTGTCTTCGCAGCAGAGGTACTCCATCCCCTGGATCATCTTTGTGGCCCTCCTTTGGACTATGTCCTTCTGATGGTGGGGACACCAGAACTGGACACAGTATTCAAGGTAGGGTCTCAGAAGAGCAAAGGCAGAGATTCACCTCCCTTGATCTGCTGGCCACACTCGATGCATCCTAGGATATGGTTGGCCTTCTGGGCTCCATGAGAGCACTGCCGGCTCATGTTGAACTTCTCATTGATCAACACCCCCAAGTCCTTCTCTTCAGGGCTATTCTCCACCCATTTCGTATGCAGTCTGTAATTATGCATGGGATTGGCCCAGCCTAGATGCAGGACCTTGCACTTCGACTTATTGAACCTCATGCAGTTTGCACTGGCCCATTTCTCAAGCCTGTCAAGGTCCCTCTGGATGGCAACCCTTCCCTCAAATGAGTCCACCACACGTCTTGGTGTCATCAGCAAACTTGCTGAGGGTACACTCGATGGCATTGTCCATGTGCTGACAAAGATACTAAACAGTGCTGGACCCAGAACAGAACCCTGAGGAGCTCCACTTGTCACAGGTCTTCACCTGGACATTGAGCCATTGATCACAACTCTTTGAGTGCAACCTTCTAGCCAGTTCTTTATCCACCTTATGGTCTGTCCATCAAGTCCATGTCTCTCCATCTTAGAGACAAGGATGTCATGTGGGACAGTGTCAAATGATTTGCACACGTCCAGGTAGATGATGTCAATTGCTCTTCCCATATCAACCAGAGATGTAACTCTGTTGTAGAAGGCCACCAAATTAGTCAGGCACAATTTGCCCTTAGTGAAGCCATGCTGGCTGTCACTAATCACATTATTTATCATGTGCCTTAGTACAATTATCAGGAGGATCTGCTCCATGATTTTACCTGGCACAGAGGTGAGGCTGACTGGTCTGTAGTTCCCTGGGTTTTCTTTGCTTCCCTTTTTGACAATGGGTGTTATGTTTCCCCTTTTCTAATCTGTGGGAACTTTGCCAAACTGCCACGACTTCTCAGATATGATAGCTAGTGGCCTAGCAACTTCTGCTGCCAGTTCCTTCAGGACCCATGGATGTATCTCATCAGGTCCCATGGACTTGTGCACCTTCAGGTTTTCTGGGTGGTTCCTCACTCTCCCAGACCCCACCAATGTCTTCTGTGACTTGGGTGGTGTGGCTCAAGTGGTTACAAGTGAAGACTGAAGCAAAAAAGTCATTGAGTACTTCAGCCTTCTCCATATCCTTGGTAACCAGGTCACCTGTATCCCTCCAGAGAGGCCCCACATTCTCTTGTTTTTCTTTTTTCTGATGTACCTGTAGAATACTTTCCTGTTATTTTTAATGTCCCTGGATGGATTTGATTCCATCAGGGATTTAGCTTTTCTAACCTGGTTTCTGGTTTCACGAACAATCTCCTTGTAATCATCCCAGGTTACCTGTCCTTGCTTCCACCCTTTGTGAATTCCCCCTTTTGTGTTTGATTTTTGGCCAGAAGTTTCTTGTTCACTCATATAGGCCTCCTGGCATTTTTGCTTGATTTCTTCTTTTTAGGGATGTAGTGCCTTTGAGCTTGGAGGAGATGATCCTTGAAAGTTAACCAGCTTTCCTGGTCTCCCAGTCCCTCCAGGGCTTTGTCCTGTGGTACACTATGAAGGATGTTCCTGATGAGGCCAAAGTTGGCTCTTCTGAAGCTGAGGGTTTCAAGCTTGCTGAGTGCCCCCTTCTTTGCTGCCCTTAGGATCTTAAACTTAAGAAACTTTAGCATCTTAAACTTAAGTCCATTTCATGGTCACTGCAGCCAAGGCTGCCCATGAGCTTGACATTGCCCACCAGCCCCTCCCTGTTGGTTAGAGCAAGGTCTCCTTCTTGGTTCCTCTATCTCTTGGAGGAGAAAGTTATCATCAATGCATTCCAGGAATCTCCTGGACTGCTTATGCCCTGCTGTGTTGTCTCTCCAACTGAAATCAGGGTGGTTAATGTCCCCCATGAGGACCAGGGCTTGTGAATGAGCAGTGACTCCTATCTGTCTATGAAGGGCCTCAGGAGTCTTTTCCTGTTCTGTTCTAATGCACTCATGAAAACAGTAAAAAGGATCAGTGGGCCTTTTTCTGGCCATAGGTCACTCTCTAAGACATGCTCACAGCTTTTATTTAGTCAAGCCCTTTTAGCATTCATCAGAACACCTTCCAGTGCACACACTTCCAGAGCCTGACCTTGAGGTCCATGGTCACTGTGGTCTTTTCTCCTTCCTCTTTGCCATTAACATGCAACCTGTCAGTTACTTTCACCTGTATCCTCCAGAAAAAAGGATGAGAGACTGAGAGACCTTCTGTTCAAAGTTATGTCCGAGAAGGTGATGGTGATTGAAAGAATTAGCTGTTGGTTGCTCACACCAGCTCTTAACACAAACCATACCATGACCCCCACAGCAGCAGGAAGGTGTTATGGCATTTTGATGACAGGCATAACTGCCATGAACTGTGTAGCCAATGAAGATAGACATATGGAAATGGAGAGTTAAATATTGTACAAATGTAAGCACATCAGGAAGTTATCTAGTATATGGAAGAGTGACAAGGAAAAAAATTAGGGATAATAAAAACATGAAGGGAATTGTGTGACTAATACTTTTGAGATTATTTAAGCAGCATTTGAAGTGTTTTTTCTCTTCCATATGGCAAAGCAGGGAGATAGCCCCACCACACCATTTGTCCTGCAGCTCTGGTAATGCACATACTCACGATGGTAGGTTTAGCTGTGCTCATAAGAGATGTTGAGCATGAATGGCAGGAAGAAGATGAAGTCAGGATGGGAGAGGGGTGGTGTGGGGAAAAATATGCAGCAAATCCATATTGAAGGCAACCTCAGAAGTGGTGACATGAAGCCTACTGAAAGTGTGAAGAAAACCTGGCGTCAGTAGATCGCTATGTCTCTACTAATTGGCAACAGGGAATGTTCCACAATCCTGAACAGAAATCACCTACACTAGCAAGCTCCTAAAATGTTCCCTGTCCTGCTTTGAGCCTGAACAAAATAGCCTTCTCCTTAGCTGTTTCTAAACTTTGTCCAGGGGGTAAGTCTCAGCCTTTCTTCATAGCAGAGGTGTTCCAGCCCTCTGACCATTTTTGTGGCCCTCCTCTGGACCTGCTTCAACAGCTCCATGTCTTTCCTGTGCTGAAGACTCCAGAGCTGAACGCAATACTCCAGGTGGGGTGCCACCAAAGAGAAGCAGAGGGGTAGAGTCACCTCCGTTGACCTGCTGGCCGCAATTCCTTTGATGCAGCCCAGGATATGGTTGGCTTTCTGGGATGTGAGTGCACATTGCCAGCTCATGTCCAGTTTTTCATCCACTGGTACCCCCAAGTCCTTCTCCACAGGGCTGCTCTCAAATTATGTTTCTTTGCTGAAAAGTTGGATTCTGCAGAATCAAAATATGTGAACTGTACAGATGCACAAATGTCTCAAGAATGTGGAACAGGACAGGACCCTTGCCTTGCCGTTCTGTCCTCAGTCAGTCTGGCTATATCTGTACCAGGTTTAATGTATGACTGATGTGAACACATCAGGAATTACCCTGTGCACACCACACCTCAACCTATTTACTTTGAATAGGGCGGAAGAAGCAAGTACCATATTACACTGTTTGTATTGATTTGGGAGCCACACCTTATGATTACCTTATCTTTGGGCTATGATTGTGAGGCATCCTCTGGTATTTACATTTATGCTGCTGGTTTTCTGTGCAACCCGAGACAAATTATTTAAACATGCTCCAGCTGCGTTTCTTCATCTCTAAATTGGGGGCAATTCTTTCCTCAGGAGATTGTTATGAAACCACATTAATTAATGTTTATAAACAGAGGATATCCTGGAGTGTACAAGACAGTGGTAGGAGGGGTTGGAACTAGATGATCTTTAAGGTCCCTTCCAAGCCAAACCATTCTATGATTCTATGATTCTATAGATACATGAAAAGTAATCTTATCATTCATAATACAAGCGCATTCTGCTTGGATGTACATAGAGAATATACACAGGCTCAAAATGTTTGAAGTTTACCTAAACTATATATAAGGGTGGGATTCACTTTTTTTTTTGTCATCTAACAGGTATCTCACCTAGTCACTGTTCTAGGCTCTTTATATTATTGATACAGACAGAAAACCTCAGGCAATGGCTTGTTTTATCTAAAGGTGCTAGAAGGCATTTTCCTCCGCAAGCATCTATTTCTGGTAGGTGAGTGCCAGTCTCTTCTCCCAAGTAACAAGTGATAGGACAAGAGGAAAGGGCCTCAAGTTGCATGAGGGGAGGTTTAGGTTGGACGTTATGAAGAATTTTTACACTGAAAGGGTTGTCAAACATTGGAACAGGCTGCCCATGGAAGTAGTTGAATCACCACCCCTGGCTATGTTTAAAAGTCATATAGATATGATGCTTAGTAACATGGTGTAGCAGTGGACATGTAGAGTATGGTTACTGGCTGGACTCAATGATCTTGAAGATCTTTTCCAACCTAGATGATTCTACAATTCTCTCCGTTGGCTATGAAACCCAGAGCGGTTCAGGGAAGATATACAGATGCACAAAGGAGTGTGAGATTAATCACAAACTTACCATTTTGCTCAATCAACTTGCTGCTATGTATTATTTATTCATAAGAATGATATGGCTATAATATCACCTATATAAAATGAAAATATACATTGTATCCACCATGAGTACTTTAAGTATCCTTTATATATATTTAAAGGATACTTACGTATCTTTTAAGTCAAGTTGGACAGCCACCTAAGACAAATTTTACAAGCGTGTACCCAGCTGTATTAATGCACATGTGGGTTGTTATTACACTGGGCTTTTAGTGTACAGACACTACACAAGAGAATCACCTGGAAACTCCCAAGTCCTGCAGGCATGAACTCAGGTTTCTTCCTTGAACTCATGGCATGCCCTAACCACAGAAATCGAATACGTGACAAGAATCTATTTAAACTTAATATCAAAGCTGAGCTCACTTTTGGAAAAAGGAAAAAGAGGAGTAGGAAGAGGTGAAGGAGGTGGAATCACCTCAGGTATCTATTTAGACAGCAGTAAGAGCAGTGAATCATTATTATAGGTCACTATACCTATTTAGGAATATTTTCTTGGCAGTGTCTACCCATAACATCGACCAGATGCCATTTTCTCCATCTTCCCCTCCCATGTCCAAAGTATATTTCATGCAAGCATGTCAGAGTGTTTTGAAACTGCCAATATCTGACATGCCTATAAGATATTTTTATCCAAGCCTGTGTTGCAAGGCCTTTATGGTCTAGATAACCATAGTCAAGGAACCATGCTTTCTAGAGCATACTGGTATAATGAATGCTACTGTATACTCTGTGTACATCTATTAACAGTTGGTTGTATAACAGCCACTTTCATGTTCAAAGTTAACTGCTCATTATTCATTATTTTGTTTCTTACCCATACATCAATGTTGTTACGTTCCATTACAGCAATTTATATTTTTTTTTCTTTAATACACTTTAACAACTGAACTTTTTAAAAGATTGTGGAAAATACAGAACAACTGAGTGAGTCATCCATAGTTTCTCTGACATACTAAAAAAAATTTTAGCATAGCAAGGAAACTATTTTTCTTCCCCAGAAGGTTATGCTACCACATAGCTACAATCTTATCATATTCCATGCTTCTTATTTTCCCTTTTTAACGTCTGTCTCTGTTTAAGGCTCAGGGCAAGCACACATGAAGCACAGAGCAGGATTAGCTCCCTACTCCCCTCCCTCCCAGGGGAGGATAAAAAGGGGAATGAGGAAAAAGAAAAATGCCTCACCTAAGATTGGAAATTAAGACTATAACAAATTTAATGAATAGCAGGAGAAAAAAGGAATGTTAAGGGCAGAAGGATACAGAAGTACATACAAAACCCACTCTGGGATGGTGATGGATTGAGCGGCACACATGGAGTCAGGCCCAGACCTGCCCTGTCAGGGGCCCTTGCAGCTCACAGAGCCCGGGAAGGAAGAGCCTCTCCTGAACTTTCTTTCTTCTTGTTATATGGAGTGTGGCAGGGAAGGGGAGGGAATAACAGCTGCTCTAGGACTCCTCAGGGCCCTGGGTTACCACCTGTACCCCTCCACACACTCAGTCTGTTCACCCTTAAACCACAACAGTGTTTCAGATCAGGTTCTTCAGTGATGAAATAAAGCTGTTTGTACTGCCATTTAAGGATGCCCATAAAACTAACTTCAAAGATAGATTGAGTAGTCACAGATTGCTAGCATCTAGGGAAGTCTATTAAAGAATTGCCATTCTTTGGCTTCTCCTGTTGTTACTTTCTATTATGCTGTTGGTTTCTACCAGACAGAGCCTACCTTTGCTTGGATATTTTTATATTCTTACAGTAAGTACAATGTTTACTCTTGTTCCAGGAGCTACAGATTCCAGTCCCTTTCATTAGTCGTCAGCTTAAATGGGATGTACAGACAACTTATTCTGAATACAATAGGATAGGATAGAAAATAGAATATTTCAGTTGGAATTTTGCCTTGAATTAACAATTCAGCATGAGCAGCCTTGTGGTTGTGATTATGTCAGCTGTTGCCAATGGGGAGTGCAGAAACTCAGAAATTTAAAGTGAAATAAGGGAGGAACAAACAAAAAGAATGAAATGAAACTGCGACATGCTGACAAGGGTATACTTACATTTACTTCATAATATAATCGTGCATTATGTAGCACTTACTTAAGCTATATTCTTAAGAAGAAGATTTAAAGTATTAACAATATATACAGAAAGTTGTACAAGTTTATGCAAAGAATGATGTGAGAAGTACCAACTTCAGCTCACCATCAGTCTGCTCAGATTGGAGTGTTGAAGTTTACTAAAAGTGATGAAAATTAACATCTGGAGTTAAGGGAACTAAGATTTAACTTCTGGAATAGAAGGCAAATCACAGAAGAATTTAGGTTGGAAGGGATCTCAAGATCATTTAGTCCAGTCCTCTGCTCGAACATTGAACAACTTAGAAGTCAGAGCAGATTGCTCAGTCTGAGTTCTGAATATCCTTTTTCTTAGCTGTAACTTCTGCCAGTTGCCTCTAATCCTTCCTCTGTGCACCTCTGAGGAGGATCTGGCTCTGTCTTCTCTGCACTTTCCAAGGAGGTAAGCAACAGACAGCATTAAGTTCTTCCTGAAGTCCTCTCTGCTCTGGTCTGAGAAAACCAAGATCCCTCAGTCTTTCTTTCTACACCACACGCTCCAGCCCCTGACCATCTTGGTGGTCCTCCAATGGGCTCAGTATGTCCAAGTCGTTCTTGTAATGAAGAGCCCAAAACTGCACACATCATTGCAGATGCTGTCTCATAAGTGCCAAACAGAGGGGACGAACCTCCCTTGTCCTTCTGGCTACACTCTTGCTATTGCAGTGTGGTATGTGTTTAACTACCTTTGCTGCAAAGGCATAGTGCTGACTTACGTTCAGCTTGTTGTCCAGAAGGACCCACAAGTCTTATTCTTTGCAAAGCTGCTTTCTGGCTCAGTCCCTACCCGGTACTGTTGCCTGGTGTTATTCCATCCCAGATGCAGGTCTGCATTTTCCCTTGTTGAATTTCATAAAATGTTTGTCAGCCCATTTCTCCAGTTTGTCAAGGTACCTCCAGTGGCAGCCCTATCATCCAGCTTGATGACTGCTCCCCTCAGTTGGATATCATCTATGAACTTATGGAGGGCACATGCTGTTCCACTGTGAAAGCCATGAATGGAGATGTTAAACAATATTGGTCCCAATATGAATGCCCCAGGAATACCACTCATGAATAGCTACCATGACACTTTCAGTCTGTTGCTCTAGCCTTTTTTTCATTCACTTTGTAATTCACCAACCCAGTTCCCATCTCTCTAGTTTAGCTCCAAAGATGCTGCAAGAGACAGAGTCAAAGGCTTGCCAAAGTGAAGCTAAATGAACATCAATGCTCTGCCCTTATCTGCAAATCCAGACATTATATTGTAGAAGAAAATTAGGTTGGTCAAGGACAATTTGCACTTGATAAATCCACACTGGTTTTCCCCAATCACTTTCTTCTCCCTTATGTGCCTGGACATGGCTTACAGAAGGATTTGCTTCATAACTTTCACAAGGACTGAAGTAAAGCTAATAGGCCTGTATTTCCCCAACTCTTCCTTCTTGGCTTCCTGCAAGATGGATGTGACATTTGCTTCAGCAGTCATTGGGAACTTCTGATCAATGCAGCCTTTTGAAGACATAGAGAACAGCCTTGCAGTGATGTCAGTCATGCATCCTGCTTGGCTTTGCGCTCAGGCTGCTTAAATAATCCCTAACTCAGTCTTCCTCTAACATAGGTTGTATTCCACCAAATACATGGGAAGCCTGAGAACAGACCTTGCTGATAAAGACTGGGCATAGAAACCTCAGCCTTCTCATCTTTGTCTTCACTAGATCACCTGTCCACATGGCCTGAGTCTTCCTCTTGCTGCTTTTGTTCCTACAGAAGCCCTTCTTGTAACCCTTCTTGTCCTTCACCAGTTTTTACTATGGCCAAGCTTTGGCTTTGGGCACGCTTTTAGCTTTCTGCATGTTTGGATATTCCTTCTTTATTCCTCCTGAGCATTAGCCCATCCCTGCTTCCATCTCCTGTAGGCTTCCTTTTTCCATCTAAGCCCTGTCAGGAGTTCCCCATTCAGCTAGTCTGACCTCTTCACATCTGCATCATGTCTTGCAGACAGAAGTAGGTGCTTCTCATGCTTTGAGGAGGTTTTCCTTGAGTATCAGCCCACTCTCTTGGGCTCCTTTGTCTTTTAAAGCAGCGGCTCCTAGGAACTAGTGCACCAGGAATCCCTCTGAAGTCCTCTCTGTTGAAGTTCAGAGTCATTATTCCTACTTACCTCTTTTCCATCTTCAAATACTTAATCTTAAATCTTCAAAGCCGTAGGGCTTACTAGGACTAGACCAAACAAGCCCCGTTCTTTTGTTGCTAAATCAGCTAGGAAAAAATAAAACTGAATTTTATTGTTCAACAAGATTTTTTTCATCTCATTTACTAATAAATTGATCCTCAGAGCATGTTAATGTAATTATAAACATGTTATAGTGCATCACCTTTGGCCTCCCTCACAGTTTTGGTTGCCACTTACTCAATGAAAAGGCAAATATTAAGTTTTTGTTGGTGTTTCTGCCTATAAACAACATAACATAGGTGTCCATAAAGACTCTACTTAAGTCCACGGTGTTCTATTCAATTATACAAGCTGAGGATCTGTTCCAACTGTTGCTTCATGAATTCTTGAGGTAATTCAGATACAGAGCTCTTATTCTGTGTCCACATGCACCTCTGTTGCTGGACAGGTATTACAGTATCTGGTTGGTCTTTGTCATTCGTATATGCTTTAATATTGCCTCTAACAGATAGATCCTCTTCCAGCGTCAGGCTTCCCAGGTTTTGGTTTTAAACATCCTACTACATTACATAGATAAGACCTAAAATTTTGAGACAAAACCTGAGGCAAACCAAGGATTTGTGGCTAGATGCAGCATTGATAAAATGTCCACTGCAGATAAACTGTATATATTTTCTGCAGCTAACCATATGCAATAGCTGCCTTTTAAAAAGCACAACAGTTTAGGGTGTTGCCTTCCCTTCTGGGAGCCCATTTAGCTGGCATGCAGAGTTGTGACTCTTACCTTGGGGACCGGTGACTTCATTCCCAGCATACCTTTGTAATCCTGGCAAAATCTTCCTGAGTATTAATTGCTTCTTGTGCTAAGAATGGATGGCTCACAGGCTAACACCAAGCCCAGTACCACAACACCCTGCAAACAGGCAACACAAACTCCGGCAGGAAGCATGGTGAGCCTGCACAGCAGCCCTCCCTGGGGATTTCCCTGCCTATCCCCAGGGAGGATAGGAGAGATGGATGTATGACTTCTTGGGCTGAGCGTGGACAGGAGCTTGTAGAAGATGGATTTAAGGTCCTTTACAAGGCAATAGCTGGTTTACTGATTTCAACAACTAAATATTCTTATGCCGTATTATCTCTTTCTGCTCATTTTGTTCTCTTATAACCCCATTGTGTAATACAAACACATACAACTACAACAAAATTTTTTGTTGAGAGCCCCGACAACTAAAAAGCTTTAGGGCATCACTGCATCAAAACATACAAGAAAACTCTCGTACGTTTTGCGAGAAATTGGAATTCCGCTGTACAGCATAGGAAATGCTAGGTTTTACCTGTGTCTGCCTTGCTAGCAACTACCTGGTGGATTTTCATGATCTTTCCAAGTAGGGTCCTGAGGCTCATGCCCTGGCTGATTGTGCCTGAGTGTGGCGCTAGAAAGACCAGTGAACAGTGGATTTATAACAGTGAGTGGACAAGACTTGGCTAACTTAAGGGAGATCCCAACATTTTTGCTCTATTCCATTCCAAAGAGCTGGAACTGGCATTGCTTTTCTCTTGGCTTGATTTCACCATACATAAAATGAAGCTAATAATACCCGCTTATCTCGGTAGGGTGTTATATGGCTAACCTGCTCTTTATAAAATGTATTACCCTGTGGCAAATACTTCCACAAGATCTTCTGAGGATAGAAGAATGTGAGCCTCTAATGAGGACTGGCATTCAGGCTGCCCATCAAGAGCACACAGATCTAGAGAATATCCCCCTGGCAGAGTGAAAGGTGGACTGTGTACTAGGTCATACCAGTTCAGAGGCCCAGAGGCTGACACAGCCTTTATGTAATTCCTTTGCCACAATTTTGTCCTCAATGCATCACACAGATAAAGGGTATGCCCAGCACCGTCATTACCACCCATACTCACAGGGTTGCAGCTGGAGACAGCCTGAGAGCCCACTAGTTGCATAATCAACGCCCTTCCACCTAACTATATTGCTATAAGTGGCTTCAGTAGGGGACAGTGCCCTACATTTCAGGCCATTACCAGCGCAAAAGCAAAGGTGCAAAATCATCCCTGCAAACAGCTACACGCCTTCAGGAGGCTGACACACCCAGTGAAGTGGGTGCAGTAGCAGTGACACACACCTATGGAAAAGGCTGGTTTTGGTAGTTAGCGACGTGCAGCAGCAGATCTGACTATACATGTTGCTGCCGTTTCAACACAGCACCCTCAAAACATCATCTGGTAGTTGGGCATAGCCATTCTCCAGCATGTACACATATGAAGTCCTCGTTGCAAAAGCGTGCTTACCACACCTCACAAATGATAGATGCTGTAGCAGATATCACTGCAGATAAAAATCTTAGCTGTGCAAAACTATGAGAAACGATGTGAGAAAAGTATCAGTAAGGCAGAAGGAGCCGGTATGCACACGGGCTATTATCCTCCTTGTGCCTGTGTAACACTCATTTTTAAAAGGAAGCTGAAATACAGGTGAAGATACAAACGTGTACCTGCTGGGTATACAACACATCTCACACACCATGTATACCCATTAGTTTCTTTGTTAGGGTGAAATCACCCACAGAGGAATTCATTACTAATTAATCTCCCAGAATGGAGCTAGGAAGCACTGGATTAATGATTCCTCTTCTGGACCAGTACAGAACAGCAACAGTTTAAGTTGGATGCAGCACAGCACTGCAGGCCAAAACTTCCAGTCACTGGCCAGATTTGCAGTAAATGGAGTTAGTTCCACAGTTTAAACACTGTAAAGATAATGATCTGGAGTCAAATCATAGTTATGTTTACTTGGGAATAAAACCTAATGTAACTTAGGAGAAAGATGTCCACTACTTCCCTGGTCTTTGTCTCAGGACCAAATTTTTGGGTAGAAAGATGGAGAACAAAAGTCCATACATAGAGTCCCGTGGAAATAGAAGTTATATTTACTTCACTAGGAATTCTCTCTGTTGAATCTGGCCCTGGAACATTTAGTCCAGGATATCAAATATATTTTAATTCTCCTATTTCAGATAAAGCCACAGCAAAAACGGCCAGTATTCAAAATATGAAGTTGGTACTGACCAGAAATCAAATTCATTGCTGGTGCTGGCAGATACAAGTGAGCTGGAACCTAGTGGGAGCTTACACCAAAGGTATGTTTTGGCCAAAGTCTGCATGGAGTAGATACTAGCACGTCTGGGTACTTTCTGATGCATCATTCTGATACATTTAGTTTGGAAGAAACCTGTTCTGATGCAGTTGAGCATATGAAAGGACAGATGGTGTCTAGCAGATGGTTTAGAAGACAAAAGAACTGAATCTGTTTCAGATCCTACGGAAGACTCCCTGTGCAAAAGCTGTGTAATCCCTGTGTAACCGAGATACCCCACCTCAAATTGCAGAATTAACAACATGTTACGTAATGAACAACAAAAAAACATTAATCAGTGCTGAACGACACGTTGTTAATTTAAATGTTACTATTAAAAAAAAAAATATGGTTCTTTGAAAAGTTTCCTTCAAGCATGCATAGTATAAAGCTGCCTTAAATCAGCCTCTGTACTGAAGCAGACAGCAGTTGTACTATTCCATAGGCATACACTTAAACCTGTTGATTGTTGATTAAAAGATCAGACAAGCATTTTTTTTGCACAGCTAGCAGTCTTTCTAAGGCATATCACCTAGAAAGCTGCAGTGTAGGGAGCATATAAGTTTGACAGGTTGTGCGAGAAAACCCCATGCACTGCAAATTGACATGCTAATTTATCATTTTCTCTCTGAAAACCTTGATGGAATCAAATGAAAAAATAGTTAAAGTAATCAAAAGACATTTCTAAAGTTAAGGTCTTCTGATCAATTTAATTTTGGCCATGCTTAGCACATAGGATACTTTGTATACCTTCTTTACTGGTAAGTGAATAGGTTTCGTCCCTTGCCCCATAGTGTAACATTTCGATAGTTTGTCAAATGCATTGATTCAAGCACTTTTATGGCTTCCCAATAGAAAAGTTCCTCGCTGTGGTGCAAAAATTCTTTTACTTCCGTATTTGGTGAGCTGCTTGGAGGGATTGCTGGAGGCAACATAGGAAGCTCTTGATTGTTTTCTTCCTACTACACTTCATAAATATTATCCAACATACCTGTAATTCATTTTCCCCTTACAACAATCTCATTGCTAACCTGAAGCAAACGTAGTGCAGAAGCAGCTGCTCATTCATCAAATATTACAGTAGAATATGCTTCACTGAAATTCATGAATAAATGCTTTTTCACATGCATTACTAAATGCATGGTAATCTGGACTTTGTAACGTTTCTATTGCTATTTATTTCTGTCAGGAAGAAGCAGGAAATGGCTTTAAATAGTTCTGAAATGGGATTTTTTTTTTAATTTTTTTTTTCCCCCACAAAAAGTTCTGGAAGGAATCCAAATGATTTGCATCTCAAATGGGAATGGGGAGGAGACCTTCTTTGGGGCAGGCTGTCCCACAACTCCCTGTTACCTTCTGCACCTTTCCTGAAGAAAACTGACTTGCCTGCTGCCAGCACTGGCACCCTGGACTGCTGGACAAATGGCCAAAGCACAGCGGGGAATTCGTGTGTTCCTCTGGGATCAGCTGCCACAAGACTGCCTTTTCTGAGCAGAACTTTGGCCATCTGAGATGTCCAGTTTTTAGGCACGTGTAGATTACCTACCAAGTAGATGATGAAAACATTGCTCATTAATGACATTAAGAAATCATCTTTTTCAGACCACCGTGCTGCAGATTCCCTTGGAGGCTGTTTTGATGCTATGCCTTTGGGTGCCTTCCTCCTTCTGCTATCTTTAAGCAGAAGAAAATGGGCTCAGCTTTCTTAGAACCAGCACATCCTGCTGGTACACAAACGTAGGAAACTAGCTGGGATGTGTTTGGAAGCTCTCAGACAGACCTGATTTTAAAAGCAAGTGCTTGCAGGTTTAAAGGTAAACTAATGAGAATAGTTTGTCATAAACTTCACCTCATTTTTTAAAGCCAATGTCAAAGCCCAGAAGAAGTTACTCTGGATAGATTGTTCATCTTCTCCCTGTTCTCCAGGTTCTGCAGCTCTTTTGTGGCTCTTCTCAAGGCTTAATTGCTCTATAAAATTATCTATGTACAATCATATTGCCAATATAAAGGAATTAATTGTAATCAAGAAAAGTTATCTAATCTGAAAAAAAGTAAACTGGATTATATAAATATTTCATAAACAATAATTATTGGTGTCAATTGTGCAAAAAAGACTTAGAGTAACTAAATAATTGTTTTAATAAAAAAGTAAGTATATCTAGACTATAATATAAATAATAATAATTATGAATATGTACTAATATTGTCAATATGTTACATTCATTTTTATTCTTTGGTAGACTGTGGATCTTTAGTTCTTGTGTTGGAGGCATTCTGCTTAGTCCACATCTTGCCTGACATCCCTCCATCAGGGACCACAGAGGAGTGCAATTCTTTGTCATGTTGATTCATTCAGTAGCCTGTTCTATTTCAAGCACATGGCCAAGGCAAATAGCTATACACCAATCCAAGGATTATGACTCATTCTTCTGGTTTCCTTTGGATTTAAATGATAATGTTTAAAAAAATTCCAAAGTCTTCCTTTAGACAATGCCCATCATGCATCAAGTTTCTAACTGCCCAATGACATGCTGCAGTGGTTTCAGGTGAAGGAGGAACATGAACCACAGCTAACACAGTGGAGGGTGCCTGCAACTTCAGAAACAGGTTGGTGTTCACCTTGTTGTATCCAGTGACAGATCCATTTCAGAGCTCTAACTGGACCTCCTGCCATGAGCCATGTCATCAAAATAAAATTTTATTCAAGTCAGTGCAATTCATGCAGAGTCTTGATTGACTCTTCTCATGTGAGAGAAGTTGGAACTGTCCATACATCAGCACGCAGTAACCTTGTGTCAGCTCCAACTTTCAGGAAGCATTGGCATAAGCTGGAATACCCTGTCCATCCAGGCATCCAGGGGTTGACATAGCTCCTCTTCTTTTTCCCAGTGCAGATGATCCCTACTCCCAGACACCTGCCAGTTTCCAAGCTTCAGGTGCAGCAGCTCTGCTCCCGGTGGAGTAACTAGCATGGCCAGTGTGCCTCTCCCATCGCTGTGGCTGAGATCACAGCAGCCAGAGCAGTCCAGGAGCCAAGTGGAAGGTGACTCAGTAGCTGTGAGCTGTGCTCACCAAGACCAAGTGACAACGAGTGACACAGGTGCTGGTACCTGAGAGGAGGGAGAGGTAGATACCATCTGATCTGCTGTCTGCCAGGAGGAAGGCTTGCAACTCGGGTGGAGGAGCTCCCCTCCTGTCCCACAGTGGGGAAACCGATCCCAAGGGTGTCATGCAGCCATCCACAAGATGCAGATCATGGCAGAGGAAGGATGAGCGACAAGCTGGCAGGAGGAGATAAGAGGCAAAGGGTGTGAGGAGCAGCTGTTGGCTGCACCCACACCAGGCAGAGGGTTTGTAAGGGTTGAAACGTAGGGTGCAGGATGGATGAACAGGGACTGCACTGGCAGTCCTGCCAGCCTTTGCCATGGAGGCTTTCTTCTGCAGCCCTCACTCAGCAATGGTCCAGGTGGGAGAACCTTTCTGCATCATGAAGGGACCACAAAGGCTTTGGTCCCGGAGATGGAGAGTAGAGCGTGTGAAAGGTACCTCGGTGGCGCCTGGAGGAGGCTGGGCAATTTGCTGGTCAGGGAAAAGCCACCAGCCACCGCCGGTGGGTCAGGGAGATAGCGAGGTCCCATTGAGATCGCTCTCTTTGCCAGCGCTGGGAGGGGACGGGGTTTTAGCAGAGGCTTCCCGGAGCTGTCAGCGGAAGAGCCGACACCTCAGTACTGACAGACAGACGTCAAGTGAGCGCTGCTCATGCCTTGGCCTGTCCGTCAGGGGGGGAGTGAGATGGGAAGGAAAGAAGAAAAACCCGAACTGCTAAAAAGAGGAAAAAAAAGGAAAAAAAGAGATAAAAGTTGACCGAAATATTTATCCTCCCGTCAGAAGAAACCACACCGATTTGAAAATAAAAGGCAAATTAAGACAACAAGCCCCTCTTTTCCAGCCAGGACGCCCACTGCGGGAGGAGAGCGGTCCCCGTGGGAACGCCAGGGGCCGGACCGGGCCGCGCTGCACCTGCTCCCGCCGCGCTGGGCGCCCGCACTGCGCCTGCGCGGCCGGGCCGGGCCCCCGCGAACCCCGCGGGCAGCAGCCGCCGGGCAGCGAGCCGCTGGTCACGTGACGTGAGCGCAGAGCACCGCACCGCACGCAGCGGACGGTGCTGCGGTGCCGCGGCCGCCCTCCCCCCCTCACTTCTCTCCGTCCGCCTCCGCCTCCCCACTCTCCTCCCTGCCCGCGAGGCACGGGAGCCGGTGACGGGAGCGAGGCGGAGTCTGGAGAGAAGATACCGAGAGATAGAGATTTAAATCACATCCCCGGCTGTAGAAGGGCAGCAGCAGCAGCAGCCCCGGCGCAGAGGCACGGACGTACGCGCCGAGACAGGTCTCCCGGCTCCGCCGCTGCTGCTGCTGCTCACCATGGGTGCCGCCGTCGCCGAACCCCCCCGCGCCATGGGCCTGGTGTCCAGCGTGGTGAACGACACCCTCGAGTTCTACCGCTGGACCTGGAGCATCCGAGGTAATGCGCCAGGGCGGCCCCGCCATCACCGCGCCCGTCGCCCCCCGCCCGCTGTCACTGAGGCGCAGCGGTTCAAAATGGCTCCGTCTCCCGGGAGACGCGGCGCGCGCCGACGGGGCTGCGGCGGCGGCGGGCGGGCGCGG
>JAAGNO010026784.1:63497-92433 GCA_033439905.1 Ceryle rudis | reverse complement strand
AGACAAACGTGAGTTTAGAAAGCATAATTGGTACAAGGCTCAGGAAGACTGTCTCATGGTTACAGTTCAGTTTACTGCTATAGACTGCAGTCAAACATAGCACATTTTCTTTTATACCTCTTTTTATTCCACAGAAATAAAAAACTTTTTTTTTTCCTTATCAAAATTATTATATAAATATATAAAATGGTTTTATCTGCTGCCTACTAGAAACCAGGGGCTTGGTAGTGTCATTCCAAAATGTGCAGTTAATGGAGGGTCTGGAAGCAGTGAGAAAGCTGGCCAGGCGCACACCAGAAAGCAATTCTTCCTCTGCCGTCTTCTTATTTTGCTTAATGGAAAAGCATCACTGTAGAGCCTGGCGTGTTTCTTCTGTGTCAGTATGTCTCTGCTTGCCCTCTGTGACCACAGAAAAAGGCAAAGCCCAAATCTTTTTCACCTCAGTGATATTTAAAGAGGATTACAGGTCTAAAATGAGAAAGAAAAATAAGTTGTTTCTGGTTTGTTTGCTTTGGTTTGGTATTTTTTAGTGCTAAAAATACACTGTGGAGACTGTACAATCAGGGGAAGGCCTGGTAGGCTCAGTTGTGCAAAGCCATCCTTGCCAGAGCTGCTGGAGAAGACCTCATGGCATCTCCACACTGGGCTGGCCAAAGGCTCCTGGGGCTTGAGGGCTGAGCAGGGATATAAGGAGTCTGTGTCCCCCTGCCTGGCTGCTCCGTGATTCAGAGGGGCTCAAAGGCAAAAGGTGTACCCTCTTTTCCGGGAAATCAGAAGACACAAAGGGAGAGGCCTTTGGGCTTTTGCTACTTCAGTCATAGGAAGAAGATGTATTATGTTACTCGGGCATTGTCTTCGGCCAGGTTGTGCCCGGAGGAAAAGGACCAGTGTAGACTTTGAGGCAGGAGATTTTCCTAGACAGATTAACAAGCTCTTCCCAAGTTGTAGTGTTTGAAAGCAGCTCTCCTTCTGGACCATGAGTTGCTGTGTGGGAGCTGAACCTGCTTGTCTAATTCAGGCACCAGCTCATTTGTTTTCTAGTTGCAAACTGATCAGGGCATTGATTTGTTGCAAGCATCAGAATATGGAGGAACTTTAAGTGCGGGTGTCTGCTCTTAACGTTTTGTTTTAGACTGTAAATTTAGCAACACAAAGCTGCATGTGCTACTTGCCCTTTTTCTAACGGCAATTAATAGTGGTCATTTTGACAGTTGTCTCTTTTTTTAGTTTTGAAGATGAAGATGTTTTGTCTGCTTTTTAGGGAGGCAAACAGTCCAGCCAAACTTAGAAAGAAAATCACTTGGTATAATCTCGGGGACCCAGATGTGCCTTTCCAAGTAGAGGAAGGAAGCTGTTGCTTGGCAGAAATGGAGCATAAACAAAGAACAGAGCAGTGGGAATGTGATTATAAGGCACGTGGAGAATGACTTTCAAGTGAGTCTCTTTAAGGCCAAGAAGCGTTAAGACTGATCCTGTCCACACTGACCCCAAGCAAGTTACCACTGACCCAAGTGCAGCCGAGCGGTACGAGCGAGCAGGAGAGCACCCACATACCTTCTTGCAGAAATGAGTTTTGGCATGGCATTAATCCTGAACTAGACTGTGTAAGGAAGAGGCAGGACACCTTAGAAGGGAGGTGTAATAGCTTCCTTCTGGGAAGAAACTTGAGAATTGCCTCTAGGTGTGGCTTGCATGGCGAAGGTAGATGTGCCTTTGCTCACAGGTGATGCAGCAGCCCCTGCACAGAGCCAGTGACTCTTGTGGCTGCCAAGGGCAGACCACAGTCCAAAATTATTTGTGGAGAGTCTCCAGGTTGCTGTGACATTAAATGGTTCAATACAGAACAACGGTTGCTTAGAGCTGCCTCTGTATCTGCCTGTTCAAAAATTCCCCACGGTCTCTGAGAGGGGACCGGCTGCAGCACGGTTGGATTTGCTGGCGTGGCTGCAAATGCCAAACAGCCCGAGCAAGTGCTGAAAGACAGGTTTACCTTTGCCGTGCTGGGCAATGAGAATGGGGGAATTACAAACCAAAAGAAACATAGGGCTGGAAGGAATTGCGGAGACTATCACATCATTTTCCTGGACAACATGGTTCCTGGCAACTCCTTGTTTTGCATACCTTCGAAAATCCCCTGTGCCTTCAGAGCTTGCACAGCTTCAGGGTGTCCTTCCCAACCAGGGTGCCCTTCCTCCCACCTGTGTCCCCTCCACTTGATAGAGACTTCAGACCCCTTGCAGTGCCACTTGCTTACGAGCTTTTCTCTTCAAATTCATCCCATTTCGATCTTCCAGCTCATAATACCCAACCACAGATGGCTCCTTTAATAACTGTCTGAAAGCGAGAGAAACACTTTTGTCTGAACACTGGCTCCCAGTGGATTTATTGTGCCCCCTGCCCAGACCAACTCTGGTACATGCAGCAAAAAAAAGTTACTTTTCACTTTTTCTGTCATTTACTGCCAGAATTTACTGTAAGAATTCTCTTCCCTCTTAAATGAGACTGGACTTTTTTTCTGCATGCAGTGTCCACCCCTCATGGTTCCTCCCCTTCTTGGTTACCCCAAAACACGCAGACGGTGGCTCTGAGTGGGTGCCTTGGTTCTTCCAGCTCCTCATGGGAATGGGGCTGTGGACCCATGGCCTCAGCATTGCTGCTTGCGTGGGGCCCTGCTGTGGTGTATCACTTCCTCCAAGGCAGCGGCGTTAGGATCCTGGCTGCGTTCGTGCTGCCTGACACATGAGCATTGCCTTCCAGGAGGATTTCAACAGTTTCCCACAGTGGTGGTGTCTCCGATAGCTGAAATTTCTGATCTAATAAAGACCTCATGTCTCAGCAGATGTGGTGGCTTCAGTAAACTATGGACCTTCGAAGTGTAGAAGTTGGTGTTTATACATATATTTTAATCTCTCTTTGCTTAGTATTTACAAGGTGTAAAACACCTCGGAAACGCTGGCGGCTTATTGTTACTGTTACCACTGTCGTCTTCGTTTTCCGTCATTTTGAATATCAAGTATTCATGAGAAATCCGTGTAACAAGTGGGAGTTCTTCCAAATCTTTTTAGTTCCTCTTCTCAGTCACATCATGCCAGATGTCTTGGAGGAATCTGATCTGACACAAACCCAGACAAGTCACTGTGAAGCTGTATACAAAAAGACACAGGCTGATACGCTGCAGCTGGTGACGCCAGCAGATAGAGGATAGAGATGTTATTTGCAAGACTCTTCCTTTCTGTGAGAGCACGAGGGCCAGGGAAGAGCACATCACTGCGGAGAGCAGCAGCCACACGGATAGCCTCGGAGCAAGCTTTGGCTGAGGTGTGTGCTTCGTGCTTATCGCTTAATTTAGTAATGTCGGGAAAACCCGCGAAGGAAAAACATTTGGATATTTTCCAGATGTGGAATGATGCAGGAAGAAGCAGGCTGTAATTAAGCGTGCTTGCCTACTGAAATAGGTGTACAATCGCTATGGGATACTGTAACTAGCAACATTGGGCTATTTTTAAAGCTAAAGCAGTAATAGTGTGCTAGCGTGCCCCGTGTCTGTGCCTGTGCTTGGCAAACCTGCCTCTGCAAGGCACCTTTGGGTTCTGTGCAGCTGAGGAAGGGATGTTTTTACTGTGTTCTGCTGCATCGGCTGAGAAATCTTGGTCAAACTCAGGTGGATCTGAGCTCTGCGCAGAACACACTGAGCGATTGCCACCTCCACCAGCCCACCGTTGCAAGGATTTACTTTATTTCTTACAAATTAATTACAGAAAAGAGTGAACTATTGTTTGGGGTTTTTTTTCTTCTGATTGCCCAGTGATTCCTTGTGCCAAGAAGCAACGGAAAACAAACAGAAAGTGTGTGAGAGATGATATGCAATAGGAATAGAGGCTGCTACAGAGCTGCAGATTACTTATTGCTGGTGCACTTTGATAAGTGGCTGCAACTGGCTCTCATTTTCCCAGTGCTGCCCTGTTGATCAGCAATGAAACTGTTAACAGTGCTGACAAATTATTGTCAGTGGGCACTGCCCTTGAAACTTCCCCTGACAAACAGTGGCAGAGCACACCCATCAGGGCTATTGTTTCTGGCTTTCTTTGGACAAGTCGTTGAATCACGCTGCGCTTCTTTTCAGGATTTTCTTCCCCAGTCACCATGGTTAGAGGGGCGCTCTGGTTTTCCGAGCGAGCGCTGGGACCGTAGACAGCGTGCTGGCAGCGTGTGGGAGGTGTGTGCCAGTGCCATGTGCCCCTGGAGCAGAGGCTTTGCGCGTGGGTGTCTTCTCTGGGTCCTGTGCTGATCTGCAGCTTGGAGGAGTGCAACATCCAGGAGGGAACCAGAAAAGCCCCTGTGCACATAGACGGGGACAGTGGTTCTGAGTGCTGGTGTCGCAGGGGAGAGCAGAGCCATTGCTGTCTGACACAGCAAGCGCTGTGGTGAGTGCCCTTTCCTTTTTCTTCCCCAAGACTAATCCCACCCTTCCTATTTTCCTCTAGCTCTTTAAGAGCCTCCCTTCATTCAGGCTCTGTCTTCGTGCCTTTCAATCTCTGCTTTTTACCTGCCCTCCTCTTCTCCCCTCATCTCTGTCCTCTCCTTTCCTTCTCCCCTTCTTTCTTTGTTCCAGTCCCTGTGCCTCTGAGGCTGGACTCGGTTTCATGCAAATGCAGTAGGTTCTTTGAACATTTGTAGCCTTATGCTCTAGGAACTGTTAACTGGCAAGAATTGTCTATAAAGGATTTACAGGTACCTAAACACTCTGTTTGCATTTCTGCCCCAAAACTCCCCGCACTTGTCTCCCTTGAGGCTTGAATTCTGCTAGAGGCAGCTGTGGCAGTGGCATCCTGTGGTTTGCTTCATCAGTTGAGGTTTTCAGGAATTTGGTCTGATATAGCAAGGTTGGCTATTTTACTGCCCTCTGCTGCTAAATGACTTGGGTAACTTCTCACCTACCTAAAGGGATAGAGTCTCCTAAATAGACCTGGCTTTCTTACTGAGAGCCTGCATGGAAGCATGCCTCTGCCTTACCTTGTTATTCAGTGGTCGGTATTGATTTGTGGTATATTTTATTCAGCTAAAACCCTGACACCAGCCCAGTTCTGCTCTATGTCTAGATTATGTGTAGAATTAGGAGTTTTAGAAGCGATTTCAAGATCAGGAGCAAATCCTCTAGGAAATTAGGTCTTGCTTATGTAAAAAAGTTGCACTACTTTTTACTACTGTTCTGCAACATTGGTCTAACCCTCCTCTAGTGTGAGTTCAGGTGTGCCAGTATGAACATGCTTATACCAGTGTAGCTTGTTCCCCTGTGGGAAAGGAGAACAAGATATTCCAGTATAGAGCACTTTCATTTGGCTCTGACAACATCCACACTTTTGTTGTATTGACAGAAATATACCTGCAAAAAGTATCTGCAGTTTAGCATGGATGAACTGGTACAAAATCATGTAAAGGACAAGTCTTGGGCTGCAGACTGCCTCAATAACTCCTTAACAAGTGAGTGTTGGATATACCATGTATTTGTGATCCTGTCTTTGTCACTGGAGTTACAGTAGAAAGACTTTGTGTTACTATGTTGTATATTCACAATTAAGAAACTAAGAACTAGCCCCTATGTTGGCCACAAAGTCATGAGCGTGAGTCATGCGAGTCATGGCTGTAGTTTATTTTTAAATAAAGTACGTAAGACTTTGTCCATTTTCAGACCGGTTACTGACCTTTGTTTTTATTTGCAGCTTATTGGCAATGTAAGAGGGCCATGGCAGAGATGCAAATTCCAGTAATGCTTACTTGGAAATGCCTTTGAGCTGGCAGGGAAATACAGAGGTGCTCTAGAAATGCTGAAAATCCAGGTCCTGAAAAGCCACTTGAACCAGTAAAAACTGAGTGCCCGGTGGCTGTGAAATACTTGGCATTTGTTGTCCCTGGTCATCTACCTCGGTCACTGGCAGGGCAGGGCAGTCTGGAGATCAGTGGGCAACAGGTACAGAGAGAAACTTAAAAAAAATTCCAGTCAGATGCTATAATCCCAAATACCATGGTTTGCTGATGGGTTTGTCCCAGTACTGCTGCTATTCCAGATGAATGCCATGTAGCAAGAACCATGTGGGAAAGGCTGATGGTGTTTGCAGGCAAAGGAGAAATTTTTTGAGTTTGGTGTGGGAAATTGGGGGAAGGCAGTGCCTCCAGCAGACCAGGGGCTTCTGGAGAGGAACTGTCTCAATTGCACATGACTGACAGGTCACATGACTGGAAACATGGGACCTAACTGAAACTTCTAGGTTTTCTTCTATCATATTAAATGATTAAATGGATATGACCTTTTTCTTCTGCAAGATAAGAGGTTATTTTAAGGCAGGTGATGGTGAGGTGAAGGAGCCTGTGGGGAGGAGAGGCTGGTGCCAACAGGGGACTGAAAAGCTTTGCTGGAAGGAACATGGTTTATTGTGCTGCTTGTTGGCACAGTTACCTTGCCAAACTGTTGAGGGAAATAAATTTTCACAGAACCTAATAGTTTCCTCCTATGAGTTAGTGTCACCTCTGTCTCATTTAATTCCCAACTTTGCTTATTGTGAGTGCCATTTCAGTGCTGTGTTTCTCAACTTCATTACCTTTGGAAACAGCTTTCCAAGCTGCAAGTGGCTTGCTTCACAAAGCAGGGAGGAAAATTTCTTTGCCTTTTTTTCCTCGAGCTCATCGACTCCCCATGACTCTGACAGTGGTTGCGGAGGTGGCTCCCCTGAGTAGGCTGGAGCTGGGGCTGGGTAGTTCTGCGGCTGTCAGGGTGGCACAGACAGGCAGTGGTCAGTAAAACTGGCGTATAGTTGTCGAGAGCAAGCAGCTGACCTTGGACAAATCTGCAAGTGGGCTGTAACCCAGCCTAGTGTCCAGCTCACCATGGTCTTTGCTTCTGCTTTCTAGCAGGAAAGTGATCTGTGACAGTCCTGCTGGTTTAGATTACTCCTCTCCCTGAGCTGACTCACAGGTGGTGCCTGCTCTGTTTGCTTCGGGTTGGGGCCACAGGCTGTCAACAGCTGATCTTTCTCCTTAAAGAGTCCAGCGACATTGGCAGCCCTGGAAGGAGAGGCAGAGGCATCAGGCAGGTCCTTGCCTGAAGTTCTTGTCAGCGAGGCTTGCAGTTGGGACAGTTTACATGAGACAGACAGACAGAAGCAATATCAGCTCACCCCTGCTCCCACAGGAGTCCGCAGAATCCATTGGTGAGCAGTTTTGAAAAGCTCCTTTTTATCATCTCATCACCTCCACTTCTAACCAGCTATGAAATTGTTCATTATAAAACATCCGATCGTCCTCTCAGCAATTGCATCACTGGTGTCTGCGGTGACGCGTTGCGAGCAGCGCAGGAGAGAAGTCATTAATATCCGTGTTTATACAGTTCCCTAAAGATGAAGGGATGACTGCAGTGGAAAATTAGTTTTTCTGGGAAAGACACTGAATGAGGTGACCTGATCAAAGGGAAGACATCAAAAGGTTATACTCCTCTTAGGCTTCTCTGCTTCACTCACATCAGCTGGTGTGGTCTGTTGCTTTTCAGCAGGTATGTTTGGGTCCAAGTGCTGCCTGAGATGGTTAGAAACCCATTATGCTTTTTGAGGCAGGAGCAATTGTTTATTATGTATTTGTACAGCTCCTAGCACTTTGGTTGCTGTGCCAACTGATTGCTAATGGTTGAGCAACAGTATTTATTACTGGTGGCTGGTAATAACAGCCTTGTGTTTATGTGCTGTAGGGGAATTTGGTATGTGTACACATGGCATGTGAAAGGTTTTATACCTTTTAGAGGCATCACAAAGTCTGTACAGACCATCTTGACTTCTGCCATTTTAAGTGCTTCCTTACTTCATTTCGGAGATATTTGTTTATTCCTTCCCTTGTTACCCTTCCAGACTTTTAAAATCTTTCCTATCTGAGACTCTTGTTTTTATAAACTCTTCTGCATTTGGAGCTTGTAAGCAGCAACCGCTTTGAAGCCTGCTTTTGTAACACAGACCAAGTAGTTGCCAGAAAGCACGGCAGACCCTCATTCTCCTCCACGACCTCCTTCGGGCATTGCAGGTCCCTTGGAGATTGCCTCCCTCCTACCCGCCCACTCGGTGCCCAGCCCTGCTCTCACCACTGTAGGTCAGCATTACCCTAGTAAGGAGGCCACAAAACTTCCCTGATTTACACAGCCTGGGCATCTGGTGCAGCACAGTTGTTGTTGTTGAAATATTTTCATTTGTCTTGGTTTGTTTCTCTTGAAAAGTTACAGTGTGGTAAAACTAACCCCTGTTTTGTAAGGCGTGTGCAGATGAAGCCTCACTGTTTTTCTGGTGTGGAAAAGATGAGCTGATCAGCCCTGAGCAGGGCTGAAATCTGGCCTCATAAAAACTGTCTGTCACCTTTTAGCCATTCTCCTTGCTACTTCCTTTCTGTAGCAGAGATAATGGGACTGTTTCCTGCTAATTCCTGCCTCTCTGTGATAAATTGCCATGGTCTTTATTGGAAAGCATTGTATGGCTGCTCTTAGCATTGCGATAAAGAAAATTGGCTGCATTGTGTTTGGCTTCCTTTCAGCCAGGGCCAGGCTGGACACCAAGGACCCTATCTTCCTTCTGTGCCAGGCCTCGGGTCGCATCTGTGTGGGAGGCAGAGGTCGTTGTTTGTTTGTTTAAAGCCACATTTACACTTTCGACGTGGAGCTGTTGAAGGTCAGCATGATCCATAAATCCATGGACAGGGGTCTGCAGGTGCCTTGTGTTCTCCACATCCTCCTCTGCACCCCTCTCCCTCCTCTGTGGCAATGCTGAAGCTGCCACAGATATCCTTGTGTTGGTGTTGTGCTGCGTGGTCAGTGCTTTCCTTAACTCTCCCCAGCTGGGAACTCCCAGCTCTCCAGGGAGGGGTGCTCTTGAGCCCCCTCATATTTCCAGTTGTCAGTGCTTGTAGCAAGGAGGGTTTGTAGTCAAGAAGTGCTGCTTTGTTTCAGTTGGGTTTTTTGTGGTTTGTTTGGTTTTGGGTTTTTTTTGGTTGGTTTCTTTTTTTGGGTTTTTTTTTGTGGTTCTTTTTTTTTTTTTTTTTCTTCCCTTGGATCTTTCCATTCAGTGACAGAAAAAGCCAGTGTCAGTATAGGTTAGCTTTAGAGTGATGAGAAGAGTCCTCTTTCTGAATTCCATGGCTTTCAGATTTGTTGTCATTTGTCAAGAGCTGTATTGTCAGGTTTGCTGCCCGTGAGATTGAGAGCCTGGATTCTCCAGCGCTATAGTTTATGGCTGATAACTCACACAAAGGGTTTCTGTCTGGCTTACGCCTGGCATGCATACGGCCACATCTGGTAACAGGACAGTTGTATGAGCAGCAGAGTTATCACTGGCAAAAAAATACTGGGATAGTATTGTTTTAACAAGTAGGAGGAGACCAACAAAGACACATGGTTCAACTTGGATGGCGTGGGTGTGTGCAGTCACCTGCCTGCCTAAAGCTCTCTCCAGCTGAATCAAAGCAAAGTGCCAGCACAAAGACTTTATCCTGTCTCCTTGTTCTCATCAGATAAGTCATGGATAAACTGGCAAAGAAGAAAGGATTGAGGTAGGCATGGAAAGGCTTTTGGCTTGAGAACCGAGGCTGAGAGTGGGTTTTGCTGTGCGTGCTGCATCAGCCTGTGCACAGCATGAGTCCTTTGGGCTCGTTTAACACAGCATAAATTCCACCCTAAATGCTCTTTGTGGGTTGTCTAGTTTCCTTCCTCCCACAGAGACTTTTAATTAAAATTCTAGGACTGAAATAACTGCAGTGCCATCTTTTAACTATTGTTGAGATAAGAGCTTGATGCTCTCATCTCTAAGAAACAGTGAAGTTTATGCAAAAGCATACAGTATATCAACTTCCAGTAGAATTTCAGGGAGAATGGCTGTATCCGAGGAAGTATAGGTGGATGCTAAATTTAAACCACTGTACAGAAGATCTTCATAATACTACAGCACCGAAAAGTCTGAAAAGCTGAACAGGGGCATGTAAGGATCTTTTCAAAAATAGATGCACTACCTTAAAATTTATTTGGTCTCGTTTATTCAGCCCTTCTTGTGAAGGCCCCTGAGGTTTACAGAGCCTGTCTGAATCTGACAGGAGAAACAAGAAAGTAGAGGAGTGGAAAATCCAGCATGATGGGAGCACCATGGCATGTGGTCATTGCTTCATCACTTAGCTGCTCTTCAGAGGCAGATGAGCCAGGTTGGCTACAATTGAGTTTGTGCTGGGTAGAACTACAGTTGTGCTAAAATTCTTGGCATTTAGGTACTGTCCATTTCATTCTTTGTGAGTGTGTGTTTGGGACTGTGGGTGCTCATGACATAAATAATCTGGAACTAACTCTGGAAAGTCTTTTTGAATTTGCGAAGCGCTCGTTTTGTCTCTTGTAAGAGGTCTTTTTCCTGCCATTACCTTTGCCTTACTGCCATGTTGAAGTTCACTTTGGAGCCTGAGTATGAAAAGGGCTCAACAGGACTTGAGGTAGAAGTCAGATTTTCTTATACTTTGTAATGAAGGGGCAATATTTCACAAACAAGGAAATAATGTCACGAAGACACTATCAAGCATGAAAGCAGGTCTTAAAATTAGCTTAGTGTTTCCTAGTAATTGTGTGGTGGGAATGTAGCCCCAAGGCACAATCTTTTCTAGATTTAATTATATCAAGGCAGAGGTGGATATCATAGAAAGCCATCAGTGCGGCTTCCAGTCGTCTGGGTTTTTTAAATGTCATTAAAGCTTGAAGTAAGATCCTTCCATTAAGAGGGAATATGATCTCATTATGTGATTTAGATAAGGGTATGAGGCTGTAATGATGCTCTTTAATATATTCTTTTTAAAGAAAAATATCAAGGCAAGATTTGACCTTGAAGACATGGCCTGCTTGCAAATGACCTAACTGCGCCTGTCTGAAGCAATGTGTTCTTGGCATGGCTTTAAATCTCCGATAGCTTTAGCTAAAGCAACTGAGTTTCTCATTTGTATTTCTGTGTACCTGACACAGTATTTCCCTCACCTCCCTGGGCTTATCCCAGATCCCGTCCCCCTTGTGAAGGGCTGTGCTCGTGGGAGCCCTCCTGCAGGCGGTGGGGATTGCTGAAGATGAACGTGCGTACAAACTCGGGGGCACGGTGGGCTGGGGGAGAGCTGTTCCCCAAGGAGCCTCGGTACTGAGGTAGGGATAATTACTGGGAAGCTCAGCGTGCCAAAGGTGGATGTGGTTTTACCATTATACAACTCATTAATACTGTTCATGAGACTCAAAGACTTGCTCCCTGGAATGCTCGGGCTTTTGGAGACCTTGTACTCACAGCATACCTTGAGCAGAAACTGTTGCTGGCGGATGAGCTATCAATACTAATAGCTGCAGCAAAAAGGAAGCAGAACACTTAGAATCTGCTTTTCATGTTCAATGTTTTCACCTTTAGGCCTAATATTATTTATATTGAAATTTAGAACCAGGTGCTTTTTTCCTGGACTAGCAGAGAACTTTTAATGCTGGTTTTTTTTTTAGTGCCTAACCTCATACCCTGTCTCTGTACCTGAGCCTCACACCCATGCCAGTCAAAGGGACTGTTGCCTTTTGGCTCAGGCATGTGGTGCCAAACTGCTGCAGGCTGGCCAGGAGCTGTGCCCACACTTCCAGTACAAGCAGCAGGGACTCAAGGGTTGTCTGTAGTGCAAGTGAGTTATGGTGGTGACTTCTGTCTGCTTACCTGGACACGTGAATGACCTTGCTCAGCCGCAGGCATCAGCACGGGTTTCAGAATGAGCTGGCCATGTGGTGCTTGCCCGATTTCTCAGATAGAATTTCTAGTCTGCCTTGCATGCCTTACAAAGTAGCCCTGCAATAGGCATGTGAGTCCTTGTGTCATCTATATGAAACTTGAAGAAGTATATAAATATCTCCAGATAAACAGAACTTTAGAGGCAGAGCTCTGGTTCCTGAGTTTGTTTCAAAGTGGATCCTTACTGGAATTTCTTGGCTGGTATGTTATGAAAACTGCATCAGGAGATCACCTGTGATCTGCAATGACACATTTCTTCCTGCACATTGCACACGTGCTTGGTTGTACATCGTGTTTTGTTGGGGAGTCTTTTCTAATCTGCCTTTTGATTTTGTTTTCCTGCTGACAAGAATGCTGACTAGAAATAGCAGTAACAAATAATGGTGAACTTGAAATAAAAATTCAGCAAGACGGGTAACCTTGTATAGGTGCTTGAGGTGTGCTTAACAGGTGAGAGTTACCTTTTGGTCATCTTTAGTTGAATTTATTGGATAACAGGATTAAAGGGCTGAAGAGGATGTGAAGAAAGCGCCCTACCTTCCTGCATAGACTGGTGCTTTGCGTGAGCTTTACTCAGCAGAGATGCCTTCAGAAATCGGGGCCTAAAGGAGTTTATGCGAAGTAATGATTTACTGAGAAATAAAGTGAGGGGCTAAGACAAAGGGCTTCAGGAAAGATGCTCACTCCTGTCTTTCCCTGAGTGCCAGAGACTTTCTCATCCTTCCGGTAGTGTGGGTAAAACCTTGAATTCTGCATGCACCTGCTGTTACTGGAGAAATAATTAGTGTTGATGTACTAGTTGTAATTACAGCAAGTGAGCTATAATCTATGCAGTCAGCAAGGGGAAAGACCAGTGAAATTGCCAAGTCAGGAGAAGCCCCTCAGTGCTAGCGGGAAATTTAATATGCTTTGTTAAATTAATATCCTTCTGCGTAACAATCAATTTACAGTTTAAAGGGCAGAGGAGGTGAATGTAAAAATCATTAAGCATTCATTTCAGTGGCCCACTATATTCCTAGTTGGAAGAAATCACCAGCATCTTTACAGAGTAAATTGCAGATGTGTTAAGACAAGAAAGAAAAACAAGCATGAGTATTTAGTATTTACTACTTATTGCAAGGCCCATCTCTAAGCCATAAGGTTGCAGTGATCCCTTTCCCAAAACCAGCATGGTTTTAGTGATGGGCTGGTGTTTGCTCACAGGAGATCTTTATCCAAACCAGAGATGATTCTGAAGATGAGGTTTTCCTACACGTCAAATAAAAATGTTTTGTCCTTTGTGACCCTAACTTCAAACTTCTTAGTCCCGAGTTAAATAGGGATCCCAAAAACAGATGGTCTGGGGTTTTTTTTTTCCCCTCACTGTAGGCATTCCATTGCCTGCTTTCTCCTGTAGTTGTTCTGTTTATGGTCTGTACATAATGCTCACTGTAGAGAGAGATTAGTTGTGAGAAGGTTATGTGTGTAAGTGCTGCTATTGTGCTAAACCAAAGATGCTGGTGTATGCATAGGAAACATTAAGGCATCTTACAGAGAATTAAGGGAGGAAATAGTTTTATCTCCTGATTACTACATAATTTTCACTGACTGGTGCAGGAAAAGGCAGGCAGAGAGCAGAAGGTGACAGAAAGAGGTGGTTGCTCTGTTCTGAGAGAGAGCAAGAGCAGATTGCTGAGGGTGGCTGTGGTAGGCAACTTCCACTAAAACAGCATAGGAGAGGCAGCTTGAAGGATTTTGCAGGACACGTGAGCTTTTAGTTAGGTTGTAGGGATGAACTAGCCATACTCCTGAGCTTCCCAAAGCAGCTGAGAGAAATCCTTTGTGTTCCATGTAATCTTAATAAAGCCATCTCTAGCTTTAGTTTTCCATAACTTGGTTCCTTTGTTGCAGATGGGGGTCTTCAGCAACCCACGTGATTTGATTTTCCAGTCTGGACCCATCATCAAGCTGAGCAGTGTGGCATGCAGCAGAGGGTATGGCAGGCCTTAAAATCGGAGCACTCCTGCAGTGCCAACATCAGTGCATTCAGCTGGAGCACATGAAGGATTGAGAGCAGGGCTTGCTTGAGCTGCTGGGGCTGGTTTGGGATCCAGCAGAGCAGGGCATGGTCTAGGAGGAACATGTCACTGGTGAGAAAAGGTCCCCTTGGCAGCACCACAGAGAAATAGCTGACCCAAATAATTCTTGGGAGTATCTGACACTTACTGTGAAGCTTCATTGCATCAGGTTCCAGCTAACAGCATGACAACCCAAAACATTCAGGGTTAGCTGCAATATGTGCATTTTTCCATATACCTAACAAAAAAATCCCCGTGGTTTAGGTGGAGAAAAAAATTGCCTGCAACAGGCACTTTTCACTCTTGTCAGTTTTTACTTAGCTGGTAGTAGGGAGTTGGTTGTCCCACTTGCCCATCTTTCAAATAGGTATTGTCAGAATACCTTCCAGAACCAGGTTGCACAGACTTTCTGAATTGATTTAGTTCTTCAGCTGTTGTAGATCACCAGTGCACTACTCAATTAATGATTCAGCTCGTTGAGGATCTGTGCTGCTGGTTTTCCTTGTGAATACTTACAACTGTAATTGCTAGAAATGTATTTGCTCACAATTTGCCTTCTCTTTTCATTCATGAAACTTTTACCTCCTTAGGGTCAATCGAATCAGGAAATCTTAATGCCTTTAGTTTAATTTTCCTTATTGATGCAGATTCTGGAGTGAATGACTGCTGTGAATACAAAATATGGTTTAATTTGGTTTCGGGGAAATATTTAGTGACCAGAAAAAGAGAAGGTTGTTTGAAACAGGCTTTGAATAAATTAAGAGCCTCCCCCTGTTTCCCCCCCACAAATAGCACAGCCTTCTTGACTATACAACCCCCCTAATTAACTATTTATAGAGATGTGCATATTTCCAGTCTATTTTAAAATGCTGGAAATGAGAGTAAGCAAACAAACCTACCCACCAGTTTGCAGAGGACAGGGGCAGCATAATGTCTGCATCGTCTTTAGCTGTATGGTAAGTATGTATTAGGAACTTAGAAAATTTCAAGATGGAGCCAGGAAAGTTCCATCCCCAAAAGCCTCAAACCCAATGCTGAAAGCTGCCCCTGTCTTCCCAGCGAGCCCAGAAGGCCCCAGACGCAGAGCGGCCACGTGAAAGGCATCTCTGCACCAACACTGATCATCTGTGCGTGTGTTAGTGGCTGCCTTCACCCAGAATGGGTCTGCTGCCAGAAGAGGAGAGCGTTGGCAGTTCCCATTTGCTTTAACGGCAGCCACAAGTTTTGCTGATAAAATAACTCTTATTCTGGCCCCACTGCTCTTTCCTTGGCTGTTCCTGAAGCCACCTTAGAGCGAAAGTCCTGGTGGGCAACTACACCCGGTTAAGTTCACCATTTTCATTTGATGCAGGCTTTTCATCTACTTTATTTTTCATTTTTAAAAGATAAAGTGGTCTCAAAGACAGGGTTAGCAAGAAGTTTTATTTCTTGCTGCTGAATTATTTATTCCTATTTAAGCTCCAGTGAGCAGCCCACATTTAATCGCCCATTACTGCTTAGAGAGCTGTCAACGGGAAAGGGGCAATCTTGAAAAATACTGTGTTTAGTGGCTCTGTCAATACTCTCTGTGTTACCTTTCCTTCATTTTTATGATCAAGAGCACAGAATAGGAGACCAGAAATGACCTGAGCTGCAAACTTCTTGGTCCTTTAATCTACCAAGACTAACAACCAGATAAATTTATGCAAGAGCTGGAGTGAAGATTTTTCATGGTGAGGTTTGCTTCCTAAGAGAGCTTGTGGATCCTGCATCACTTGGTGTCTTCAAATCAAGACATGATGTCTTTTTAGGATGATTATCCATCTCATCTGCCAGATCTGAAGGGAATGCAGGAGTGGTGGGTGAAATTTGTTGCCTTGTCCCACATAAGTATTTTGGTAACATAATGGCAATTTTCGGTCTTCTGCAATTCTGTGCCACTTTTGATTTTTACCTTCTCTCTATTCTCTGAGTCCCTGCAGAACTGGTTTCTGTGAAGCGTCTGCCATATCCTGAAGTAACCTCCAAAATACTGATTTAGAAGTAGATTTGGCTTTTGGAACAGCAATATTGTCTTCAAACCAGCCATGAAAGATTTGAGGCTCAAAAGCACTGTCTAGTCATGTATCTTCTATGGGTGCTTATTTCTTATCAGATACACAAATTCACTGGTGATGAAATATGTTTTCTAGATAATCATGCATTTATGGTATAAAAGTGGATTTAGTACAAGGCTATATTCTTGGAACCGTTCACACCCTCCTATCTCATGCAGGTGATTCTGGGCAGAGGCTGGACTGTTTGGGTATCTAAACAACCCTGTTGTGAACAACACTGAACACACCTGTATTAAGATATGTAAGAGAAAAGGCAGAGTAAATCATGCACTTGAGAAAAGTCTTTTTCCTTTGTTATTGCTCAGTGACTATTCCCAGTTTGAAAAAGGCATCCAGATTTCTTGCCACTGAGCCCATGGCTTAAGTAGGTGCGGGAACAAGAGAGCATCAGCACAATAGTTCTGTCAGTTATCCTGTGGTTGAATAATGTGAAATAATAAGTGAGGGAAGCATTAGAGCATCAGTCTCTTTGCATAGTAAGTGTAGCAGCAGATGCACGAAACTGTCTGGTATGTCTGACCCAGTACACAGCCCACTCTTGCTCTGGTGTCTGGAGGGTTTGCCACCGACATCAGCGTGAGCTGGCTGGCAGTTCTTCTTCGACGTGCCTTGTGGTATTGCTGGGACAAAATGGTGCTGAAGGCAGCCTTTTGGTTATCCTGTCAAGAGGAGTCTCTGCCCCAAGAGCGGGGCATAAGAGCTGGATGCACAGGTATTTTATGTTTGCGGTTTGTTTCCCAGTCTGCTTTCCACTGGATGGACCTGGGATTTCTGAACACTTCCCTTCATGATCAGCTCAGCCTCACCAGGTCACTGCTTTTGGGGAGAGTATCCCACGGATCTGCTTTTGCGCCGAGCCACTTGCGAGCACTTCCAGAGGTGGAGAGTTGAGATGGCCTTTCTGGGAACAGAGGCAGAAAATAGCTCAGTGTTAGCATTCCAAACCCAGCTATTTAGACCTGGATTATTTTTAAATATTTTGCATTTAGACACATAACTAGCTGCATTTCCCTTCTCTCTCTTTCTTCTCTGTAACCCGAAGGGTTGGCCCGTGGCAACCCCATCCAGTGTGGACTGGCCAGGCCTTCCCCTGAGAGCTGTGTGAAGTGGGTACGGCTGCTAAAATGCTGCTGCTGAACATGTCGTGTCTTACAGTCACCTCGCAGGGCAGGACGTGGTAACACATAGGGGTTTTAGGGAATACTGTGTCCTCAGAGCACTGCATGGACCTTAATTCATCCTCCATGGATGCTGTGGGCCTGGCAGGGCATGTGTGTCCCCTTCAAATTGCATCCAGTGGAGTCCCATTTTTGGGCTAGCCCTACTTGGTAGCCATTATCCCCTTTCTGGATTTTATAGACACTCACATCTGATGGCTCTGCCATCCCAGAATGGTGAGCTGGATTCAGAAAGACCTGCCACTTCAAGTGGTTTTGGTAACCTGTGCCTATTGACAGGGTCCAGACTGGTTTTGGTCAAATTAAGCTCTTGGGCACTGAGGCCATCGCTTTCAGGAAAGAAGGAGTAGATTCTTTCCTGTCTTGTAAATCACAACTAGCTTATAAAGTTAGTGCAATCTGCTGTGTAAATAAATTTAAAAAAAATGAAAACTTGAAATATTTGTATTGCCTTCTACAGGGAATAGCTGGGCAGGTGGAGGGACAGAGCTCAGGTAAAACACAGGAGTTTCTCACACTGGGACACGTCCTTGGTATCCCACCCATGTGATGTCTCAGCTGGGAGGGCTGAGCTCCAAGAGGCCACTGAGCATTCTCTGCTAAACTGGGGTGCTTGGGCCAGCACAAGCCCTGGGGTGGCACTGGGAGCAGGAAGGGCAGGGCAGGGTGTTCTATCCCATAATCACCCCATTCTCCTAGGGCCACACATGTCACCTCACATGTGTGCTGGTCTGGCCCTCACGAACCTTACTGTGACTCTGGGCAGCTTTTTTCCTCTTCACTTTCCCAGTAGCCTAAAAGAGATGGGAAAACTTGGAGGCTCTTTTCAGGAAACGTGTCCCATCCTGAAGGGTTGTTAGGGCAAGAGCTGTCCCCTGGGGAAGCAGCAGCCCCAGTGCTCTGCCCCTGTGCTCTGAAGTGGCCACCCCAAGGTGGGGTTAACGCTTCTTACTGCGAGCGAGAGCCCTGCCTCTGGCTGCACATGGGGATTGACGAAAGCTTGTAACTCAGGAAGGAGACAGTCATAATATCTGTTTGTAATGGGTAAGAAAGAACTGCTTGTTGGATGGGTATAAAAGAAACGTTTAATTCCAGCCAGGATAGTCTAATGCGTTAGCCAAGTGGTGGTAAAGAGCACAGTACCACCAGGCTCTTGTAGGAGGATACGGGGAGGCTTTTGGGGAGACAGATGCTGTCTCACAGAGCAGCAAGGTCTGTCTTATTCATCAAGCTCCAAGGCTGATCTAAATGCCATTTTAAAGAAAACCAGAATTATTTGTATGTGCTGTAATTGGAAATAAGGTCAGGACAGACATTGGCATTATCTCCCCCCCACTGCTCTCTGCAGCCAGTGCAGCTGGTGTTCCACCATGCAGCTCAGATGAAATGTTGATTTTTGCAGAGATGGTCTAGCTCTGCTGATACCAGTAGAGTTCCATTTATGAAAAAGACTTCAAAACCTTAAAAAAAACCCTAAACTCCAGTGAATTTTAGCCGCTGTGCGCTGGATAGACCCAGTAAGTAGCTATTATCCTAGAGAGATCCTCATAGGGAGGAGGGTGTCTTACTGCCTGGATTCACCAAGGAGCTGTGTCCTGCTTCCCTACAGTTTCAAATACCAAGTCAGCAAATCAGTAATTGTAGCTTCAAACTAATATTGCTTTCTTTTTTTATCTGCATAGCCTTCTGGCACTCTATAAAAAGATCTGGCACACTACCTAGGATTAGGCGGCTTTGAAGCAGTGGAGTCATCTGGGTGTGAAACTTTGATTTCCTGTGTCTTGAAATGAACTGGTTTTTCTATCTTTCCTTTTCAGAAAACCCCCACAGCTCATGCCATGAAGGAGGAGAACTTCCTTCGTCGAAGGTTCTCCCTCTGTCCAGCCTCATCCACCCCTCAGAAGGTTGATCCTCGCAAGCTGACACGCAACCTCTTCTTCGGGGCTGACAATGACATCTACCCGCTCAGCCCAGGTTGGTTTCTGGTGCGTCGGTGCAGAAAGTCGTGCGTCTCAGGTGCTTAACTGCAAGTAAATACTGTAGCACATGGCCAGGAAATGAAGAGAAACACATTAATGTGAAAGAGAGAGAGAAGCTGTTGCAACACAGGTATTACTGGTTCCCAGACAGCGCTGCTTTCATGGTGCCGCTGTCTTTCAGTGCTGTGGTGTTAAGTGGGGTGGGGGGCATCAGAGTTGGGGTTTGTAAATGTTTGAATGCTGCATGGCCTCACATTTCAAAAAAGACTAATGTTTTTTGGTTACTTCTACTCTGAGGCACTTTAATGTGTTTCACCCTAAGTGTTGGACTTGTTTAACATTTACTGGCCCCATTTGCAGACATTTAATGGCAGGTTTCCTTGTTCAGGTTTACAGCCCAGGATAAATATTACAAGAGCAGACTTTCTGTTTTTAACATTCTGTAAATATCTACAAGCACTACAAGTACCGGGAATCTTGACAAGCTGCAGTGAGTGGCAGGCAGGCTTTGCGCATTCTCTTTACATCTTTCTTGCTTTGAATTTCCTGGCATCCTTTATGAAGGAAATAGAGCTTGTGTTATTATATCAGAATTTGTTGCTCACAACAAACTTTTGAGTCTTTCCTTGATGGCAGTCTGCAAACAATGCTTCCGTTCCAGTCTGTAAACAAGTGCTTCAGGGAACAGTCACAAGTTTGTAGAGCTGCCATTTGCAGCTGCCGTGTCAATGCTGCATAACCAAACCTCACAGCACCTTTGTGAGCTCTCAAATTACTGCTATCTCAAGAAAGAACATAGCATCTGTCAAAAGGTTTCAGTGTTCATGTAGATGTAATGTCCAACAGACTCTCTGGGCTTTGCAGATGTGGTGCAAAACCAGGTCTGGGCTTCCTGAGCTAATTGCCTTTAAGTGCAAAGGTTTCAAGGACTTCTGATTTCACAGGTATTTCTATTTGTGGGTGTCTGCTTCAAGGCAATGGGCAGCTATTTTCAGCAGTGCTGACTAATCCTGGCTGTCACTGAAGTTGCTGGAAGCGTTAACAAGCTTTTGGTAATCAAATTGAAAGCAACTTAAAATGGGACACCTAACATTTCATACATTTCAAACCCGTAGGGACTTCTGAAGCTTAGAGTTTGCCCATTCTTCAGTTGTTACGAGCATTTTCAGTGCTAAAACAATTACTGACTTCCTTGCAGAGGTATTTCGGTGCTGTAATCTTTCAGGAGCAGGGAAAGTTGAGAGGTTCAACGTGGAGGAAGTAGCTGGAAGAGTTTGTCTCTTCCTTAGCTTCCCCTGTCACCTTGTTTCTCCTTGATCCTTGCTGGCAGCCAGACCAAACAGCCTTTGCTGGGCTCAGCAGAACAAGTGCCTTTAGCCACGCTGGAGCTTTTGTTCTGCTGAGCAGCTCTCCTGAGTAACCTCCAGCACTGGCGTCAGCGAGGGCAGTAGCCTCTGTATTGCAAAGGAAGAGCATAGGCCAAAGAGTTTGTAAAGGAGAGAATATCCCTTTTAAACAAACACGAGTTACTGCTTCAGCCAGGGGATTTCTTGCAGAGAGTCTGTGCTTTTTGTCTATCCTTACTTTTTTTTACTCCTTTCATTTCTTTTCTTGTCCTGACAGAGCTGCCTTGTCTCTGTTTTCTTCATATTTCCCGTAAGAAATAACTATCATTCTTCATGTTCAGTTGCCATTTCCCATGGCAGGCTCTCCTTTCACCCCTTTGCTGCTGCTCCTGCCTCATTTCCCTCTGAGCCTCGTGTGCTTCCCTCACATTCTTGCATCCCTCTGAAGGATGCTGCTATCACCATAGATAAGCTACAGGTCTATGTCCCTAAGCTGCATCCAGTGTTTTCCCTCATCATGATCTCTTGTTTCACATGAACTTTGAGTTCTTGAGAGTTTCCCAGTGATCCATGTTTTGCTACTGGCCCCCAGCAGATTTTCTTTACAATTGCCCTGGGCTGATGGTGTTGGGTGGGCGCTGTGGGCAGGGGGCGGGCAGCAAAGCCCAGTGATTTCCCATCAGGAGTTTGGTGGGTTGTGAGGTCACTGGAGCTGTAGGTCTCACAGCACCAACACCTATGATTAGCCCTCCAACAGCAGAGGTGTGCAATTAAATAATTCATCGAGAAGGGAGTGACAGACTTTACACCTCAGGCAAGCAACACTATGAAGGTTCAGCTCAGTGAGAGAATTTTTTTTTTTAAGGAAACAGATGGGAAATGCAGGGGGCACTATCTGAAATCACACTTTGGACTTTTTGCCTCCTTGCTTGCATATAAAAATGCTGATGATTCTGGTAACTAAAAGGAATTTGAGGAAGATGTTTTCTTTTTATAGGAAATTCACAAACTAGAGAGACATGAATTCATGGTCCTTGCCCATGTTGTCTGTTTTTCACTTAGCAATAAGGACAGAGATCTTTCTCTGTTGTCAGAGAGTACAAAGTTTATTGGGGAAGGAGCTAAAAGAACTTTTAAAGAATCTCTCTCTTTGACTAGGCTGCGAGATCACACAGTGTCTTCAAATAAAAATATAGATTAGGTTATCGGCAGCCTAAGAGATGCACTATGGGAATTTTACTGTGACAGATACATGGAACTGAATTTCACTTGACAGTACACAGTGGGCCATGTGGCTGATACTTACAGCAGTAACAGATTTTATTCACGATGGTTTTGTCACACATCAGAGCCTGTATTTCCTCTTGTAGTTATCCAGATACTTTATCAGAAATAACAGTTCGTGCCGCGTGGAGCTAAGCTTGAATTCCTGAATAACCCAGTAATTTTGCTTCCCTTTGCCACTGATCAGTCATGCTTGCAGTGTCGTTCTTTATCAAGAGGAAAGGGAAGTGCACCTGTAGGATTGATGCCCAGTAGGAAACCAAAGAAAAGGAAAAGTTACTCTTTTTGGAAAGGAACTATTTATTTTTCCTGTGCATGACGGTAATGGAATAAAACAAGGTATCACTAACTCTACTCTGTAACCTCAAGACTGGAGCACTGGCAGATTTCTTCATAATGCGGTGAACGTTGTTTTCATAAGCACCACCAATTTCCTCCCTTCTCAAAATCTTTTTTTGTTATTTGGGGCAAAACTTTTGGGCTGCTTTGTGGAGAACCCTTACTTGCATGACCTGCTAGCAGCCAGCACTCAGGAGGGATTCAGCTCTGTTTCTGATGTGGGCATTGTTTTCTTGATCAGGGAGATAAGAACTTCAGCTTCTACAGCCAGTTAATATTTGGCTTCTTGTATGTTTTCATGTGGTTTCCTATTTTTATTCTCAAGATTGCTGTGACTGTTGTGCTCTGGGTGGGACTCTCACTTTTGGGCTTTCTGTGCACTCAACTATACGTGGAGGGTTTTGAGAAACCTGAACATCATTTCAATGAAGTTTGCTTTCCACACAAGGGCTGAATCTCTCCTTCCTCAGGGCTGCACCAAGTCTGTGACAGACAGCAGAGATAGCTCACCTCCGAAAAGCAGCCTCTCCCTCACAAGTGCTTAATGGGTTTGGTGTAAGAAGCCAGTATATGCTACTCCATAAATGTATTTTACAAGTCGTTGTAAATGACATGGTAAGAGTGAACAGTTGCATGTTCTCAGTTTTCTTAACATTCTGTGAGCAAGATGGTCCAGAACCTCAGGAGCGGTGAAACTCATTGTTTGGGTGCAAACCCTTTAAACTGTATTGCCAAGAGAAGGCAAAAATCTCTTGCATCCAGGCTTTTTGCGTGGAAACCAGCTGGGAGTTAGGCTTGCTGCAAGAGCTGAGACACAATAAAGGATGGATGTCAGTGCTGTTATGCTACCAGATGCCATTCCCTCGGAGCAGGCAGCAGCTGATTCCCATTAACTTTACTTGAACTTTCAGACCATACGTTACTTTCTCATACATGCACAGAAAAATCTCTTCATGGGAAACAAGTGCAGCACCTACATGGCTTTGTGAGTTTCTCCCAACCTCCTCTGCCCCTGTCGGGGAGCATGGGGGTTACAGAGAGGAAAGTGCCATCAGAGAAGAAAAAAGTCTGGAGATGCGGGTCTTAATCCATGCACAGCGGTGCTTGTGGCCGTCCTACTTGTCATAGTAGCACAAGGGGACTGTCAAATATCCAGCCACTTGGGATTTTCTGCTGCCTGCAGACATAAGGTTTCTGAGTGTGTTATGTAGGGCTCAGTGTTTCAAGGGGGGGAGCGACACTTAAGAAACTAGGTTAAGATATAGGTTCCCTGTTGTTGCACCACCCTCCTATGTGACTGTGCAGGTCCTTCCTTAGCTGCAGTTCCCCATGCAAGCAATGCACATGCTGTCTCTCCTCTCCCAGGTTTGGAAGTGTTTGCTTTCTGCGCCAGCACGACCGTGTGCACGTGGCACAGCACTATGTCATGGGCCGAGAAACACAGCTGAACACACACCCCCCCTTGGTCACCAGGTGGACAGTTGAACACCACCTAGGGACGGTTGTTCCACAAAGCCTTTTCTTAAATTTAAGAGTTGATATACCAAGCTGCCTGTTAATGCCTGTAAAATTGGCATGGTTTTTGTCATCAAACCCTGCAGCACAGTTGAAGTTCTGGTTATAATGGGACATGCCTGTTCCCTCACATATCCCATGATGGTAGTGCAGAACATGGCCAGGAGGATGTTTATTTTTAGCAAGCTTCTGTGGCTGTTTTTTCTAATGGTTCTTGGCTTCTTAAATGGCTGCTCTGAAAACTCCAAGAGACATTATAGCTTCTGACAAAGCTGTGACAACTTCTGCTGACTTCAGGAGAATCGGGAATTTCCTTGCTGGGCTTGGTGATGTTTCCAAGACTGTGCTGAACGACATGTAAAAACATTTTTAACATTTCCCATGTTGGGAGCATGCTACCAATGGTTTGTTTTTCACTGTCCTGGTGGTTCTTTACTGCATTCAGTATTCCGAAGCTCTGATTGCTAACAATTTCGAGAAGAAAAGTGCCTTGCAGTTGAGTAACAAAGAGTGTCTTGGCACTAAAAAGCTAGTCTCATCAGATGCTATTTTTTGGCTTTTTGTAATAGAAGCTCTATGCTTTCTTTTAGTGTAAGGACATGATTACAGTTGGAAAAAAGAACAGAATTTATCGTTGCGTTTCATTGCTAGGACTACACACGCTCATACTAGTATATAGCGTGTATAATGTACTGCAAATTTAATATGTTTGGGCAGTGGAACTATATCTCTACAGTGTCTAGAAGAAGTCATAGTGTTTGTAAATGCTACTTGTTAATTGAAAATGTTTTTTACATTAACAAAAAACTTGGTCAGAACACATTGATCCTCTGCTGGGCTTTTTTATTTTGTTTCGCTAATTATGTCTAGATGCTGTTGTGTTTTCTGTAATGTTTTATGATCATGGATATTATTTGTCAAACAAAGCATGCTATCAAGTGCATCTGTGTATAGTTGTCAGATAGTGACCAAGGAGGATAATATTGAATTGCTGTTTATTAACTGAATTTCATTTCTTGTTTGCATTGAATGAGGCATGGGGTATGTAAGAAAAGAACAGACTGTGGTAATGTAATTAAAGACTGCATCTTAATGCAGAAGGGAGATGATTAAGGATGCAAAAGCAACCTTATTTTCATATGCTGGACTTTGCAACCATCATGCTGGTTGTTCTGAGAACTAACTTCTGAGCAGCACTTGTTGTATAGCCCAGGCATGTAGATCCAGGCTCCTTCAAGCTCTGCAGGATCCCTGTGTGATCCTGGTGTGCTTGCTGCTGCTTGTGACAGCTCCTCTCACCTGCTATTAGCAGTAGCCCTTTTGAGGCCATAAATAGTCACAGTTTTCCACAAAATTTCTCTGTTTCTGAATCAAGTTTATTTGTTGCAGGAAAAGACGTGGAAGGAAATAGCCCATCAGCACTGAAGGATGAGACACCACAGACTCCAAACTCCATTAGCAAGGTACGGTGGGATAAGGATCCATCCTTAGTCCTGCTTTCATTTCTTCTCAGGCTGTTATTAATCATTCTTTCTCTCTCTCTCTCTCTCTTTTTTTTTTTTTTTTTAAAGTCACTGAGAAAGCCTATGCCTGTGTTTCTGCAGGAACTGTGTGTGCATGTTTTGAGAGAAAATGTTTTTGTGTGAATAAAATGACAGAAGCCCACACTTCCCTCTGATTTGATAGCACCTATCACAGGAGAACCCTGTTTATTTGGGCCTTATTTGTCAGTGTAATTAGATATGAATAATTACAGTTGAAAGGTTGATTTTGTCAGCAAGGGTGTCTCTTGCTGCTCCTGATCAGCAAGACAATCATAAACCTTATTGTTTTGGAAGAGAAAGCTGTAATATTTAGTGTAGTGCACAGCATCCAAAACTGTGAGTCGAGATGCTGGAAGAGCACCCTGGGAATTGGTGTAACAGGAGAGGAACACAAGCTAACCAACATTTCCTGAACACAGCGTTTCCACCCAGCCTCTTATGGAGAGGTAAAACTGCATCTAAAGAGTAGATCTGGGTGTTCAAAACCTGGCTCTGTATCTAGAGTTACTGAGTGCCTGGGTTTGATTTCCTGTGGAGAGAGAATCAACCTTAGAAATTATATCTGGATTCGAGATTCATGCATGGGCTTTTTTGGCTGCAGCTTCCTAACATGTTTCTGGAGAGTAACTAGAAATAGAAGCAAGGCCTGTTAATAAATTTTTAACTAAATTTATTCAACTATGAAGCTATAAAATGCAAATGACACCAGCTGAAATGAAAATATAACACGAAGGAAGCAGCTGCAGACAAGTGATTTCTCATAGTATGTGAAAATAAGCTCTGCATCTTCAACTACATTTGGCTGTGCTTGCCTGGAGCTTGCCCTGGCAGAGGTCAGCACAAGCAGATGGTGATGAGAAGAACTTTGGGAGTGTGCAGCAAGGGGTCATGTACAGGTCCTCTGCTATTGCTGGAACCTGTCAAGCTGCAAACAGACTTTTGGGTTTGCTTTTTCAGGCAGGTTCCTCATGGAAACCCAGCCTCCCTCTTACCCTGGCAGTGGAAAAGACCAAGAACTAGGTAACTGCATCCAGGGCTCTATTTTAAAGCCAGATGTTTTGCATACCCTCAAAGGAGTGGTGTTAAATTCCCAATGACTTAGGAATGTAAAGAAGGACTTCTGCTGGACAGGACAACTGGGAGCACTGAAATGCTGTCCAAAAGGCGGTTTGATTTCTGAGATGCCAGATGAGCACAAGAGTACGAATGTATTTCTGAGAGGTATTTGGGTGAGAACATGGCTCTGCTGTGTTTTCCCAGCCTCAGGGCCTGCCCTGCTATTTAGTTTCCTACAGGTATGTTTTTGAAAGGAGAAGCACCCTTGGAAGATTTAGATGCCCACCTAGATTTCTGCCATGCTTTGTGTGCACCTGGGTAATGTTGGTGGGTCTCCCCTTGACAAGTGTCAAGAGCAGCTGTTACGGAGAGAGAAGAGAAAATGCACAGCACAAAACAACTACATCAGATTTGTGATTCAAACCAAGTGGGTGTCAGAACCTGGACACGAGCTTTGCTTTCCTCAGCCCAAGGCTTTGAAACACCAATGGACTAAAAGCAGAGATGAGGACCCCAAAACTTCAACTTGCTTACTCATTTGCAGAGTTGCAGGTGATTGCTTTGGCTGCTGGATGGGCCAGAAGTAGGTTTTCCTTTCTTGCCTGAATGTTCTGCTGAGGCATACAATGTTTGATTCAGAGATTGTCTGCCTTGCTGCACCCATGCTGTAGCACTTCACTCTGCTTCACTTGTCCTTCTCCAGACATGTAACTTTTCTTCTGAGTCCAAATTGTTAAATGTCTTATAGTTTAAAAATCAAGGCAAACTGGTAGGTGGTTTGCTTAATATTTCATTTTTCACATCCACTCAGCTCTTAAGGCTATAAAATGAAACCTTACTGTCAGGTGTCCAGAATTGTAAGTAGGGATCTGTCACAGCATTTCAGTTTAAAAATAAATAGTGATTCCACTTACTCGAACCAGAGGAAGGAGTGTGTGCTAATTGGGTCATGTTTAGATTGCTGATAGCAGGGGGGAAATAATTTTTAGAAACCAAACTGTAGGGTGTGCAGGTTTAATTAATGGATTCAAAAGTAAATGTTCTAGGTAACAGATCCGTGCCATGAATAATTACCCTTCTTTTGGCACAGTGGATATAACAAACCTTGCTGGAAATCAGCGTTCCTTCAGCAGAGCTGTTTTGATGTACCACACCACTGTGACTTTCCTCACCCAGTAACGAGAAGGAAGGGGAAAGGGAGAGGGAAAGAAAGGGAAAGGCAGTTGGGTGCTTCAATCCCTGGACTGGCACTTAGGGGACCTTCAATCTCCAGCTCTGACTTGGAGGCCTTGCATTTCCCCAGGCGGACAAGTGCATTTCTGTTTCACATCCTCATCTGTGAGTTGGAAACGGTTCTGTGTTTCGCTCACTTGGGCCATATCCACGCCGCATGGTGGAGCAGGCTGCAGGTTTCCTAGGTTAGCAGATACCAAGGAGAATGTTCCATAAAAACCCTATGAATGTCTGTGAGCTTGTGAGCTGTGAAGCCATTTAACTGCATCCGCACTGCGCTGTGCTTGTAGATGGGCTGCTAGTCCATGTCTGAGGTGTGGACACATCCCTATTGTCCTCTCTCTGCAGGAAGTGAAACATTTGATGCAGGAACATTTACTCTCGGTGTGTTTCTGCTGTTCTTTGCAATATATATTTCTGATCTCAGTTTATGGCTTCTCACCTGAAATTTTATTAAAACAAGGTTAAGGTGCAGTTCAGCTCCATATTACAGTGCTAGCTTTCCTGCAGCGTATTTTGTCCTATTTCATTTCTTAAATTGAATGTCTTTCATCTCATTTTTCAAGGGAAAAAAAAATTACAAGCTTATTTATTTCAGATTTTCTTATATTAGTATCTGTCTTTTTTAGAGCCCTTTAGCCTTGTTTTCCAGGACCAGTGCTCATAGTGGGGTGTGAAAGTATCAGAGAACTGTCTCTAAGCCTCAAGCTTATCTCTGCAGCCAGGTAGTACATTTAGCACACGCCCAATAGTGACAGGAGATGCCTTTCTCTCATTGTGTGCCTCTTTCAGCACTGTTAGCATCCTTCAAGGTGCTTTTTAATGCAGTACACAGCATCGCATTTTCTCCTTCTCCCCTTCCTGTGCTTACCTACTTATTCTCCTGGCTGGAGAGCAGCTGAGGTCTCTTGATATGCATGCAGAGCATGCACAAAGAACTGAAGTGTATTTTAAGGGATAGCCAGAAAAATCTTGAAGTTGGTATTCACTGGTACTTCGCTCTTTTCAGTACCCCACCAAGTCCACAATGAAGTCTAAACCGCACTGTAGGAGTGTGGCTGTTGCATGCAGTTGTGTGATGTATGGGAGGGCAAAGCTTAGATTGCTTTGCTCTTCATGAATGATTTTTTCCATATGCCTGAATTGTTCAGGTCTTTATTATGTGATTTGTAATCTGAAATACAAATCTAAGTGGCTGCTAGAAATTTATTTTATCTGCAAAGTAGTTTGAAATAGCTCATACCCATCACTTGAGATTTCAGCTACAACTCCTGTGCTGCCTCAAGCTCGTCCTTCTATATCTGTGAACCATACTCTTAACCTCTGAGTTAATTCCAGACATGGTTACATTTAGGACTATCATAAAGGATCATTCACAACACGATGTCAGCCTACAAGGGTACCCTTCCCTCTGTTCTCCCTTAGCCAGCAAACCAAGGGATTGGTTGTCGGAATACTCCAGATGTTGCAGGAATCACCACAGGAGCGAAACATCCCCTGTGTGTGCTCAG
>JAAGNO010026784.1:0-63024 GCA_033439905.1 Ceryle rudis | reverse complement strand
ACACAGAATTATCATAGAGGCTGGAATAGACCTTTGAGATCATCAAGTTCAGCCTAAGACCTGACACCACACCACCTTGGAGTTGCTTGGATAGCTAATTTCACCAGTGATTTCCCCCAGATATTGCTGTCATGTCAGCTATTTATTTGCACAGGTTTTTTAATTTTGTGTTAGTCCCTGTGCTATTTCAGTGCTGTAAACCCAGTTGTTGTGTCTTTGTAACATTCTTGAAATAAGAGGGATTTTAACTTTTTTTTTTTTTAATCTAGAAAGTTTTAGGTGAAGATTATTCTACCTGCTTTTAAGTAGCATATTAATCAAAGGGTAATCTTTCGTAATGTAAAGGTTGTTTGTCAGTAAGAACCTTTCCACTGACTCTACTGTGCTTTGGCTAAGCTGTTAATTCACAACAAAATAAGAACATTTTTAAAAAGAAATGTTTACAGCAAACTGAAAATAAAATTGTTTAAATACAGTTACCTGTGAATATTATCAGTATCAAGGACCTCTCCACTTCTGATGTTAAACCCAGTTTTCCCATAGGGTTTATACTACTACTTCAGGAACTTCCATTTAATGTCTTTTATTTCTGCAGTGATTCAGATCTGTAGCAATTCTATGTGGAAAAGTTACTGGAGGAATTGCATGTGAGCAAGGACATGTCTCCCATATGATGACTATTTTTGCTTTTGTGAAACATAATTTATGACCTCAGCTACTTTTATTCTGCCTTCAAATTCCCATCTGATTTTGTCTTTTTCTCACTCGGATGCAAAGAAGAAAAGAGGGTGACTTGTAAGCTGTCGGTGCTGTTAACATGTGGACCACAGCCTGAGAATGGCTTTATTTAGATGCTTCTGATTTGGAATAATTCCATCTATTTGTCCCTCATTAGACATTTTTTGTGCTCATCCCGTGCCGCAAGGGTTGCTCACGCTCAACAACAGGCTCTTCCTCTTGCCGTTCCCCAAGGCACGGCATGCTGATGGGCTGGCATCCCCCACACCCGTGTCCATCACAGATTGTTCTTCTGTGGAATTATTTGGTTCCTCTAGGAAATGAGTCACCCAAACGACACTGGATCAGAGTGGCACTATTGTGAGGACTCTGTATGTTCTTGTACAAAGCCTAGCAGAGTGTGAGGGTATTGTGATAACAGTTAACAATCAGCAGGGGATCTCCAGAGCTGCATGGCTGAGATGAAAAGGAACAGAAATTTAACTGGGATAAAAGGTATGTCTCTGAGTACAGTACAGCCTGCTGTCAGCTGGTGAGGTCATCGCTCAGTCCTGAAAAGGACAGATCTGGTTAGAGAACTAAGGAGAAACAACAGTTTCCTACCTCTACACATGCTGCTGCATGCCCTTGGAAAAGTTTTTGTCAGATTAACAGTCTTCCCTCTTTATAATTATGGGAACCAGTATATGGAAAACATACCAGTTACTTTATTCTTAGAATATTCCAATGGTTTTTTTTTTAATTTTAAAAAGGACAGCAGCTCCCTACTCTCCCATTGTACAAAGTCCCATCTCTGGTTAATACTGTTGAGATGTTGCTGCAGAGAGAGGGGGCCAGATTCTGGTACCCTGCACAAGCGTTATCCCAGCATTCTTGAAGGATTTGCTGTGATGACAAACAGCTTCTCTTCATTTTCTGCCAGGCTGAGAAAGGCAGGGCAGTAGAAAGACATCATTAAATGCTCTGGACGTGACATGGCGATGTAAGGCTCCGCTGTGGCTTAGGGATCTTAAGAGCTGGTGGGCTGGATTTGCTGAATTTTTTTATGTGCCATGAGGTACAATCAAAACTATTAAAACGGGTTTATGTAAAAGCATGAAATCATATTACTTGAAGTCACTTAGCAGGTTAAACCTGCAGTAAGTGTCCATTCCTCTCAGCAGCATGAGGGCCTGTGGTGCGGTCCTGGGGCCTTAGATCCCACTTTCCTGTGAAAAGCCCAGAAATGCTTTGCACTCTGTAGAGCTGGAGCTCACCTGCAAGCCCACTGCTGTGTAAGCTCTGTGATGGTGCATTCTCATAAGCATAGCAAGAAGCAAAATCAGCAGGGAGAAGCGATCAGATTGCCTTGTTAAAAAAGTAACTGGGGAGCAATGTCAAGCTTCCAAAGACAGAAGTCACAGGTCAGGCACGTTTGAAAGCTTGTCCATGGCTCCTGGTTAAAACCATGGCCTGGTTTTAGTAAAATTTTCTCTATTCATACATCTTGGTCATTTTACAACCATCTCGGGGAGCTGCACTATTCATCACACAGCTGGTATGTCACAGTTTTGGGGACGTAACAGCACGGGTATTTATTTTTCTATGCCTAGAAATTCTTATGCAGGCAGTGAGGGACTCGGTGCTATCGCTTCTTTCTTAAGGCTGTCTTAGTGTGCACCATCCCTGTGCCCTTGTTTCCCTTTATAGGCAAAGTTAGCAAATTCAGCTTGTCTGCACATAGCTCAGACACGGGGGAGATGGTGCCTGAAGGAAGCAGCACAGTGGTTCAAGAGCCCACCGCAGCAGCCTCCAAGACTGTTAATCCAGCTGTTCTGACCAAGTGAAAGCCCAGTTTGTAATGGTTTCAGACAGGTTTCACTGTATCTGTTTTGCTTCTAAAGGCTATGGTGGTGTAAGGGTGTCTTTCTGTTACACGTCACGAGTCTTGTGGTTGTTTAACTCCATTTTTAGCACGACCCAGAGACTCTGAGCAGGAGGCAGGTGGGGCTGGCAGAGCTGTGAAAGTGCCTCTGCCTGTTTTCTTGCTTTGAGGCCATTGTTGAAAGACTTTCTGACTTCATCTTCACATAAATTTCCTTGAGCCAAGTGAGCTTAGGGGCTGAAATTTTATTTTTTGTCTACGTGCTAAAATGTAATTGTAATCTGGGCAACAAGTGACTGTAGCTTGTTTTAATGAGTTAAGGAAAAAGCGTCCATTATATCCTGACGCTTTGCAAACACCTGAGCAGGACTTCCTAGAATCTCAGGGACATTTATGCTGTTCCTGCTTCTCACGCTGGCTGATGAGGGGTAGTAGGCAGTGTTTCTCTCTGTGTCTGATCTCTTGGGGTGAAGGGAGTGAAGTTACCAGTAAACAGTTAGCTCATAATTGTATCTCAAGGACAGGACATTCTCCCTGCTAACTGGGAGAAAAGCAGAGGATTCTTCTGACCAGTTTTAGAGGACACACGTCTCAAACTGTGAAAGCATAATCTGCTAATAATTCCAAAGGATTCTTGCTCAGAGACATTTAAGCACTTCAAAATGTTTCCTCATAAAGAGAAGCTTACAGCGCATCTCCCAAATGTCTACCGCTGCCCTTTGAAATGTGACAAAGACCCCCTGGGCACAATTCTCTGCTCAGATGTCATAGCTCTGCAGTGGTCCCTGCCAGAAATCTTGTGTTTTTACAGTGAAGTCCCATACACAGCAATACAAGATATGCATCAGAGACTGCCTTGCAGGCAGCAGTGGCAGACTTAGCTTTCTAGTAAGACAAAAATGACAAATATTGAATAGTTTGCAGGAGTCCAAGAGCTGGCAGCTTTTTCAGTGGATCCAGTGCCAAACTGACTGGTAAACTGAAAAGTCAGTTCAGTGACTTCCCTGGTCTTTGTGCGCCATCGTGGAGTTTTCATTTCTCTGTTTATTCTTACATATCACATGTAGTTTTGTTTTTAGTGGAAGGCTATTATAAGGGTATGTGAGAACAAGTGATGGGTTCTGCAGTGACCCTGTCTCTGTTGCAGATTGCACCCTCTGCCCCTAACATCTAATCCTCCGTCATCCACAGAATTTTTCTCAGTTGAGCACGCACCCTCATCTCCCACTTTTCCTCCTGCCACAGTCTCCAAAGCAGAGCTGCTGGCGTGTTTGCCGTCAGCTGGTCGTACATTTGTGGTTTTTATCTAAATAATGTGAAAAGGACTGAACCGGCTGTCACTAAATATTTCCCTGCACACATTGACATTCAGTGTGGTTAGTGGCTATAGTAGCTGGAGAGGTTTCTGTCTCGCTGGGAAGAAAAAGAAAGTGGGTCTTTCAAAACTGAAGGCACTATAAAAACGACTGCATCAACGCATGACATAAAGGAGACGGAGTTGGAGAGCCCAGTGGATTTGTTTCACATTGTAGCAGTGAATTTATCAATGGGAACTATGTATGATATAAGTTTTCCTTAGTACAGCTCATTTTTGTGTCATGCTCATTAAATGAGCATGAGCAAGGTGGCCAAGGGCTGAGCTTTTTTATAAAACTGTCATGTGGAGGTCAGAGAGACAGGGCCTGACCCCAAAAGACCACAGTCTGATTGCATCAGAGACATGAAAGGTTGTGGGGAAAAAAAGAGGTACAGAGAGGGAAAGTGACTTCTCCAAGGTCACACAAAAAGTAGCAGAGTCTGGGCTATACCATAATTCACATGCCAGTGCCCCTCCCCAGGTTTTGGACAATTTGCTGACAGTTACTACTCAAGCAGGGGTCTTCCTTGGGAGCCAGGCTCCAGGCAGCTGTGGCTATTTTGTGACAATGTCTGACAAATGTAAAATGTTTTTTCAGTCCATCAGCACAATCATGAGATCAGTCTATAGCCTCTGAAAATGAATTTAAACAGCACTGACACTATCAAACATGATTTGAAGTGACTGTGTTATTTTATGCCTCACTTCGCAAGGCCGAGATGATGATGATTTCCTGTATTATCTGTAACATGATTAGGTTGTTTCTTGCCCACTTATGTTTCTGGCTGTTTCAGCTTGGGCAACAGACATTACTAATATCAAGTCTAGTTCTGAAAGATCTATACGAGCTTCCCCAAAATTTTTATTCCAGTAACTGAAATGCTTTCAGCTCAGAAAAGAGACGAGTACTTTTCAGAGTTAGGAATAAGAATATGATTTTTTTATTATTATTCTTGTTATTTTTATTTTACCAGGGTTAATGTCTGCATGGGAGAAATGCAGAGAAAATTTTGTGGGAATTTTCCAACTAACTATGAATGTAAAAACAAAGTTTGGACTGCACATAGGGATTTTCTGTGCCTGCCTAATGTTGTGCTGCTGAAGTCTGCAATCAGCTCTTTCATGGATTCCTAAAAGGCAAAATGACTCTTCATTAGGGCATAACTTGAGCATCTTCATGTTAACACATTCCTATTTGTTCTCTCCCTCTTTTTTTAGATTGAATACAAGCTTTGCAATGGGTCTGACAAAGAGTGTGTGTCTCCCACAGCCAAGTTCACGAAGAAGGAAACACTGAAGGTATGTGCAAAGCAGCCAAGTCAGCATCAGCTGACTTTCTTTTACAAAACAAGTAGGACCTTCCAAACAAACCACTGGGAACTACTCTGAGACATTTCTTAAGACCCAGAGAAGCCTCCAACTCTTTTAGGAGCCATTATAGGCCAAGGGCATTTACAGGCTTTATATATAAGATTAGATTATATGCTGTAAGCAGCAAATCAGTGTAATATTTTCACTCTTGTTTTTATGTTCCAGAGCCATTAGGTGCTTGGACACTTGCGTGTCTATGAAACCAAAAGTATAAGTAATCTGCTTTAGATGCAATTAGATTTGATATCCTTACTTTGAGAAGTGGGCAGGACTGGCTATTCAGCCTCTTTTCTATTTTTCGCCCCAAAGAAAAGCCAAATTAGATTATGTTTAGTGGAGCTTCAGGAGCAAAGAAAATGCCTGCTATTGCATTAGGGCTTTGTTCTTCCTTGTGCTCATTTCTGGGGAACCTGTGCTGGGTCACGTTCTGGCTGTGCTATACATAGCTGCCCTTAATGCATTCTGTTCTTCCCTTCCCAAAAGAGGCCATGGTTACAGCTGCTTTATTTTCTCTGTTCTCAACCAGGTACAAAAAAAAAATTACAGACAGGAGAAGAAAAGAGCTACCAAACAACTCTTTAGTGCTCTGAAGGATCCCAGTGTAGTGATCACAGCGGACTGGCTGAAGGTATTTCATACAGACTATTGCTTCTGAGGCTGTAGGAAACAATAAGTGAGAAGCAGTTGATGTGTCTGAGACTTATGCCCTAGCACTTTAGTAAAGGAAGGCAGAATAATTTTAAGTTGAAGATGCTGTAAAGCTGTAAATAAGTGCTGTAAAAGGGCACTTAGGGGAAATATTTACCTTCCATCTTAACCTAACTCAATCCATCTATTCCCTGTCCTTAAGTAGTCACGAGGTCTCAAAAAGCTCACAGTACAAAAGGAAGTGATGTTGTTTCTTTCTTTCTTCCTCTCTGAGTCTGCTGGTCTCTTCCCAGAGATGTGGTTTTGTATTGAAGAGGGAACAAACAGACAGGGTAACAGCCTGGAAATGGGCACATGCAGCTTGTTCTATTGACAGGTGGATTTTATGTTGTCACAGCACAGAATGAAACATACTGGACCTGATGACAACTGTAATTTCTCCTTGAGCAAAGACTCAACTAGTGACAGCTTCTCACTGAAGTCCTGAAACTTCGTATGTGGCCAAATAAAGTTGGATTGACATGGAGGGACGTTACCTTTGAGCACAGTTTTTCTCCTTGTTTGGAGCTATTTAATCTTCTCAACTAATAGTGAATTGGCTGCCCCTTTTATAACAGCAAACCAGCACCAAACACATAGTTCTTTAATTTCACAAAGCAATACATTCTCATTTGACTAGTGTAAAAAACCTTCAGCGTTGTTTAAATCAGGATTAGAGGCCAGAAAAGTGAGATGAGTATGGTTTATTTGAGAGATTAGATTGGCAACAGAATGTTTCCACAGTGTTTAGTGTTGATAATAGGTAAATACTGAGATTTTTTTAAATGCAAAATACCTGTTGCATGTTTGCTATGGCTGGAAATTTCTGGTTCAGCAACAAATAATGCTGGGCCACAAAATCAGAATGCTGACATAAGACTTGACATTTGGCCTATGTATGTTGAATTCAGGAAGACCTTAGGCAAAATTGAACCTTCCTGAGAAACTTCCCCATTCTTATAGCTGTTATTTTTAATATACACTATCAGATTTAATGTCTTCTATACAAGAGAGAGCGAGCATTGAGTTTGACACAGAAGAAAACCCACTGGAGAAGGTGCTTTTAAAAATGGGGTATTTGACAAAACCCATTCATAACCCTGTTCTGCAGAACGCCATTACAGTGGGTTATGAGTCAAGTTAGAGTAGCTATAAGATTTTTCTGTGCAATGTTCTAATTGGTGTGTCCTCTGTGATTATTAATAAATCACTCTCACATGGGCCAGCAGTGCCTACAAATTTAAGCAAGCTGCTAACAGTAAGCCAGTAATAAAAAATAGGAAGACTAGATTCTGATAGCCAGATTTACAAGGTCTGGGACTTTACTATAAGATCCCTAAGGCTATTGAGATAATGTAGTGCATTTTCCTACAAAGTGTATTGTAGTGTGGCCTTGGGAGAAACACATACTGGAAATACTGTATAAATATGAATAAATGCTGATTTTCTTTTAAGGAGCAACTTAAATGCAACTTTTTTTCTCTCCCTGCTTCCTTCCAGATTCGTGGGACTCTGAAGAGTTGGACCAAGCTGTGGTGTGTTCTGAAACCAGGAGTGCTGCTGATTTATAAGACGCCAAAGATTGGACAGTGGGTTGGGACAATCTTGCTCCATTCTTGTGAGCTGATCGAGAGACCTTCCAAAAAGGATGGCTTCTGTTTTAAACTTTTTCATCCTTTGGATCAATCAATCTGGGCTGTAAAGGTAACAGTCTCGATGAGTCAAAAAACCTCTTCTTGGTCACCAAAGAGAGCACTAGTATTATCTAGCACTGATTATATTTAGATTTGCAGTTATTCAGTTGCTCTTAGTGGTGGTGAATAGACTGCATAAAGAGATTAAAGACACCGAAGCTTGGCCATGATACGACGTCAAAGAAACGTGGTACATACAGTGTGGCATTCTTGGTGTGGAGATGTGTGCATAGACTGAGGAAAGGGGAAACCTGCTACTGCAGGAAAAAAGATCAATACCTAGAAGCTCTATCAAGCTATGGCCTACGTCTTTAAAAAGAGCTGAGGAATAGACCCAATTAACTGACTTCCCCCAAACAAGGACACACAAATAATCAAGTGCTTTGCACAACACTGGAACAGGGCTGGCAAGGTGACAAAAAATAGATTAATAGTTTGCCTCTGAGGCTTGGATTTATTTGCGATGCCTTTGAAACTCAGTGGTCTGCTCAAGCCTGGAGTGTTCCGCAAAAGTGCGACTTTGGATAGGTTGCCTCAATTTTCTCTCCTTTGAAATAGAAAGAGTAAGTTTTTCTCTCCTTCACTTGGAGTCATTCTTCAGTCTGTTGTTACTCACAGACTGAGACAGCCTCTTCCTGTACACACAGTGCTTCCTGCAGTGATGTCTGGATCTCCCTGTAACACAAATGATTAATGGTTTCTCACACTTCTTAAAAAAAAGTCCCTGAAAAGTTTAGAACGGCATTTCTTTTTCTATTTTCCTTTAAGAAGAGGCAAAAAGAAAAAAAAAAAATCTAATGCCTAGGTGTGAAGAGGAAGAATTCAGTACATCCTGAGAGGCACTTAGAGCAACGTCTGTTTGATACCCTGAAGACAAAACTTAAATATTCTTGAACTCTGTTTCCCCATTAAAAGCAGTGACTCGGCAGAGTTATTGGCGGGCGTAAATTTTCTAGGAGCCATCACCAGTGTGAGCAGGGCGGTCAGCAGAGTCCATCTCCTTCGAAAGACTCATGTGAGTGCGAGGAAGGCATTTGCCATTGGCATCAGAAGATGTCACCAAGTGGAGGGGAAGCCCTGTGGGACCTCATCAAGCAGGCTCACTCCTGCTCATCCCTGCCATTAACTGAACAGTTTTAAACACAACTCTACAATCACTGTAAAAAGTCTCGCTATTTTTAATAAGGTAGGAGGAGAGAATTAAAATTAACCTCAACAACCAGGGGCAAGAGCTGCTGCTTTCTGTCAGCAGCTCAGCTCTGATCTGCGCCTAGATGCATTGCTTTTGCTTTAAGACCCAAAGGTTTCATTGCTACCTTGCTTCTTCCTCAGTTCTGAGAGTTTTGGCACTTTTTTAATTCAGGGCACGCACCCAAGAAGGTTGTTGATCATTTGCTGTCCATCAACAAAAAAATTCCTTGTGACTTGACAAGTAGCTGAATTTGTCTGAGAAGCAGAGTTGGGAGAGATAGTGAAAAAGTAGAATGGAAAACGCAGTCAGGTACTGAAAAGTGGTGTCACTGACCGATCTGAAGTGTTGTGCTGGAACGGCCTTCCCTTGCTAGGAATTGTCCAAAAGAAAAAAGAGTTTTTATTAATATGTGTATGTGTTTGTGCCTCTGTAAGTATATCTAATTCTCGTGTCTCTTGAGAAAATAGATGACAGAAATGGGAATTAGTATATTAAATATGAAGGGAATATATCTCTGAAAAATGTTTGTGTATTGGAGGAAGTCCCAAGAGGTTCAAATTTTAAAGCCAAAGTAATATTCTGAGGCACTCGAGACAGATATTTAGAAAGCTACATTGGAGCTGCATAGCAGGATATTTCCTGAAAGCCGTGTTCGGCCTGGATCGTTAGGTGTGAGAGACGCTCCCAGCCGCAAGGTGAGCACCAAAATACACACCAAGAAGAAATCCAGCTGCTTAATGTCAAAGAAGCCATCTGCACTCTGACAGCGGTTTAAGGCTGAAACTGCTAAAAATGTTGGTTTATGTCATTTCATGGCCTTCTTTTAAAGCAACTGGAGCAGAATTGACTGATGTAAATTGGTTATGTATAAGTGCACAAAGAAAGCCTATTTCTCGTGAAATATAGATTAGCTTGAGCTGAAGCAAAAAGCCCAGGTTACTGTCCATCACCATAGAAGTAGGATTTGGCTGAACTGCTTCCGCTTTTGGCTAAAACGGCTTGTGGAATGTTCAGGGATTTTCTGGACTGGAGTTGATGGTCCAGCTTTGACTCACACCAGTGGACTTGTAGTTAGTTGAGGGTAATTAATAAGCACCTTTGTATGTGTTGGCCCAGCTGCTCAGCAGATGTTTGGATCTAACTGTGGGGTTCAGCCTTGGAGCAAATGTCTGGTTCAAGCACTGCCCGAGGCATTAATGCTTGTGCTAGCCAATTAAATCTGACAGGCAGGCATTTAACTTCAGTTAGAGCAGGGTGAAATTTTGGGACACCTTTCATATGGTGGGTAGGTCAGGTGTAAGACCATTACTTGTAGTTGAAAGCTAAATATATGCACCAGGGAACTTTTTTCCTATAAAGCTCTCTGATGTCTAGAGCTGCAGCTTGTTCTGACATCTGTTTAGAGCACTAAATGACTTGGGGTCAGACCCACCAAATCTTTGAATATATATATTTTTATTTTGTTGATTTTAAGAACTTTGAGTCATTCCTTTAAAGAAAAAGATTGTAATAATGGGCTTGTGCTGCTGCTTTTACAGTTGTTTGTTCACTTAGTTTCATCTTCATCCTTCCAGTGATAATACTGTTAATGAAAGGGACTTTTTTTCCCCTTTTTTTAAGCTTTGTTTTACAACACTAGATGTCTTGTCATACCATCTAGACCACTGTGAGTCCACTCTATTTGTCAAAGCCTAATCAAGCCCTGTTTGATAATGCTTTCTCAGTCTCAAATCAAATGTAAAGACAAGAGTGATCTGAAGCTGATCCTTTCTTAGCTGCGCTGTCTAGAGGTTGCAGCTGAGCTCGGAGTCCTAGTGTAGCAGGGAGAAGATTCACCTGTAGTGAGATGGTCTTCGTCCTGGAGGTCTTAGGCTCTGAACAGGCATGATGCTGAAGGGCCAGGAGACAGACAGCATCATTATTTCAGTACTGCTCTAGAGATGCAGCAGCAGTATCATGACTACTAATGAGTCTTTCTAAATTGCTCACATCTCCTTCCTTCTTTCCTATCACAATCGTACACACCGCTCTTCCCAGGAAGGGTAGAAAGACGTTGAACAGTCGATTGCATCTTCCGTGCCTTACGTCTCTTTGTCTGTGCATTTCTAGGGCCCAAAGGGAGAAAATGTTGGTTCAATCACTCAGCCTCTTCCCAGCAGCTACTTGATTTTCAGAGCAGCCTCCGAATCAGATGGTAAGCTTGGGTCTCTGCTTTCTCCAGATTGCATACTTTGTGCTAGCTAAGAAAGTAGGTTGATAAAAAAAAACAATTGGTATTTAAAGGGAAAAAATGATGGCTCACCCAGCTTGAGCTGCTGTTTGTTAGCAATGATCAGAACAGGTCAAGCAGATGACAGGCACATTTCATATTCCTCACTGAACAGGCACCTGTCTGCCCATGTGTATGGAAGAAGGACCTAGGGCTGTAGCTGGGGAAAACCCCCTAAATTAGGATATACTAAAGGATGAAAGGAGTAATCCCAAAATTGGGTTGAGAGGGGAGCTTAACTGTCTGCTCAGTTCAGCAGAGACTTTAGTGGGTTATCTGTCTCCGTCTGTCACTAAGTTGGGATCTGTCAGAGGAAAATTACATAGTAATATTGAAGAATTCTTGATTGATGTCTCTCAACCACCCGAATTTTCTTGTAAACGTGCTGGGTCATGGTTTACAGTATAGCAGGCCCAGCTGCTGGTGACTCCACAGGTAAAATACCATCCTGGGAATTCACAGAATTATGGAAGGTAAATTATGGTCAATGTATAACAGGCATGCCAGCTTGCTATGTGAAAATCTCTATAAATTACTTGAGTGGACCTAAAATATCAGTGATTTATAAGTAGATAAGAAGATTAAAAACATGTTTTCATTCCATTTGACCTTCAGACTACTGTAGGGGTTTTTTTGCCATAGCAAATTAACCCAGGCTGTTCATTTTACAGATATTTTTCACCTACCCCGACAAGGATGCACATGTAGCCCATGTTCTCCTTTGGGTCTTCTCTAGCGTAACTTTAAGGACAGAAGGATTTTTTTAGGGAGCACAGTGGGCTTTGAAAACAGCATACTTCTGGGCCAGTGATTAAGTTTTACATATTCCTAAAGGCTGGAAATGGGACAATGCCAAATGCACCTTTGACATGGCACTTAAAATACAAGGAAACCTTCTTTCGTGACAGGCTTGGTGTGCTCTTCTTCCTGCTGCTGTGCAAAGAGGGCTGGTCATGTGAGGGGTACCATCTTGACGCTGAAAGCTGCTTGCAGGTGCCAGTGTAACAGAACAGTATGAAAATAAGTAGAATTTGTATAGAGCCATAGAATCACAGCTGTTTCTTTGAATATTATGCTTTTGTAGCTTATGGAACAGTACAGCTTACCCATGTAAAGGAATACGGGATTCCAATCCAGCTCCGAATCACCTGTCTCGAAAGGGATAGGTTGATACAATAGTCTCGTGGGGAAAAAATAGTGCTGTTTGGATAGAGCTGCTCAATTACAGGCATTTCAAACCCTGGTTATACAGACAGCCCCCCAGAGTAGCTATATGGAACAGTCCCACCGTGTTCTTAGGCAACTAAATACTGTCAACAACTGTCCGTCAACCCACATTTTCTAAATTATTATTTTCTTAGAGATCCACGTGGCTTGTCTTTCCATTCACTTAATTAGAAAATGCACAAGGGGACCAGTGTGGTCACTGTATGTGTTCAAGACAAACTGCTGTCTTATAAAGTACTTTTCTTCTGGCATTTCAGGTACCTTCTAAATTAATACTTTCATTCTGGTGGAAACCTAATGTTTAAACCTTAAATCCAGCCTGGCAGAAAGACCTGTCGCTGAACTTCCGCTCTCTCTTTTTGCAACAATTGCCACAGGCCAGTTATGTGGAGTAAAATATCTTTAGATTTGTTCTGACTAACCTCACCCATCAGGCTCCCAAGAAAGCAATAGCTCCCAGGAGATCATCGGAGGTTAAGACTTTTCTAGCTGCTATCTCTCTATCTGGGTCATACGGCACATGCTGAAAAAGCACAAAAAGGACCGTATCTGGCACATGAGAATTTTCAATATTTAAATGCCTGTGGGAAGCTTTCTGCCCAGTGAATTATTATATGTCTCTGGTATTATAAGAGCTTAAAATAGTGAGTTACTGGAATGTATTTTTAAAGCCAAGATATTGTCCAAGATTCTCAGGAAGCATGCAGAGGCCAGGCAGATCAAAGCAGAGTTACTTCAGGACTTAGTGTGATTTTCCTTTACTTTGCTGCATCTCTGTAGGAGGGTCCTATGGTTATATGCAAAGCTAATGTGATCGAGAGAAGGAGGAACTGAGATACCTCTCAGTTGAACACTGTAAACATGTACACAGAAAATAACCAGGGCCTTTGGCTGAGGGTGAAATAATATAAGCTGTTGAACAGCACTAGCAGTGCCCTAGAGCCACCTGCACAGGTTTGGTGCACCCACATTGTGCCTGGTAGATCCTGAGAGTCTGAGGAGGTGACCGTGACAGCTGATGTGAAGTGAAGCTTTGGGATCTGTCCATTTATCAGTGGATTTCACCATTCAGTGATGTCCAATGACAGGACAAGGGGCAGTGGGTGCAAGCTGGAACATAGGAGGTTCTGTGTAAACATAAGGAGAAGCTTTTTCACAGTGAGGGTGACAGAGCACTGGAACAGGCTGCCCAGGGAGGTTGTGGAGTCTCCTTCTCTGGAGACATTCAGAATCCACCTGGGTGTGTTCCTGTGTGACCTGATCTAGGTGATCCTGCTCTGGCAGGGGGCTTGGGCTAGATGATCTTTCAAGGTCCCTTCCAACCCCTGACATTCTGTGATTCTGGATTCTGTGGAAAAAAAAATGATATAATACTGCACCAGAAATACTACCATGAAAAATGATGCCATTTTCGTCTGAATTGAGAGTATTTGACTTCACAGCTGAGGTCAGTGAGCTGTGAGAAGTGGCTGCATCTTGTGCACGAAGGGAAGGGTGGGAATTTGCGGACAGGAGGGGAGAACAGCTTGAACACTCAGACTGGCCTCCCTCCCGAGCACAGGAGCTGTCCTGGCATGGTGGCGGTGCTCTGCTCTCTTGGTTTCTTGGTTAGCCTTTGTGGGGGCAGTTCGGGGGTATGTGCTCCACTGAGTGGTGTAGATGTGCTGACAAATGGCCAAACACGTGGGTGTCACACTCGGAGGTGACTTGGAAATGGTGTTAACACCAATAGGTGGTGTAAAGCACGTGCAGACAAGGATACAAGGAATAGAAACGGTTACTTTTAAATAAATCTATATAAACTGCAGCAAATTAAGGCTTGTACTTTGCAAATACTGCAATCTGATTTAAAGGCCAGAGACACTACTGCAATGGCTGTAGACTGTTACATAGCTTTACCTGTTGTAAAGAGACATCTCCAGGAGGGGGTACCCGAGTTTGTTTCATTGCTTTAACACCCTGGACGAACAGAAGATGTGGTTGTGGTCAGGAGAGCAAGGCGATGAAGGCAGCATGAGCTGAGTGAGCTGACACAAGCGGGGCAGCCAGAATCCGTTCCCTTGTGTAATGTTAGCGTGTATCTGTAGTACGTTTGCGTCTCATCTGTAGATGCAATGTTGTGTGAATCTACAGCATCTCTGAGGAGGTGTCCTGACCACGCTCTTCTTAGCGCAGTCTCCCATGGTAGTAGTGGAAAATGAACCACAGAGCGTTTGGCAGATTTCACAGTAATTTGTAGAGGCCTCTGACTTGCTGGGGAATATTGAGATGCAGCATATGTTAGATGTACAGTTCTGCTATCCAGGCAACTCTATCATGATCAGCAGCTACATGGCCTACTTTTTCTCTCAGCATTTCAGAATCCCTTTTTCCCCCTCTGCTGTACCATCTGTGACAGACTGTTGGTAGGATTTAAGGTCCTGACTTCTGGGCAGCCTACAGAAACACCGTCAAGCTACAGTAGGTTTCACATTCACAGACACACAGCAGGCTGCTTTGTGATGTGTTTTAAAGACCTCTGGAAGGTCATATTAGCCTACAAGGGCTCACCCTGTACAAGCACAGTCTTTCTTACCAGTCCCAGAAAAAAAACCTGCATTTCCCAAACCACTGTGTATACATTTCAGATTTACACTGATTAAGTGGCTTAGAATTAGTGGTTTAAACCTGTCCCGAGCTTTCTGCTTGGACCATTCTGGGGCAGCTCCTGAGATCTCCAAACCAATGCCCCAGACCTCCTAAGCATTTGGAGTCACCTGCTCAAATCTCATAAGGCAGAGATCCACGCTGCCACTAAAGGGGCAGTTACTGGGGGAATTCCAAGTGGCGGGTTACCAAGGGTTAAAGGCTTAACAGTGGAACAGTTACACTCCCTATGTCTGTCTTCTTCAGGCATGCTTTGAGTAGTCTCCACTGCCTGATGTGGATGGAGTTGTGTGGAAATCCTGATGGTCTGGTTTACAGTGTTGCTGGTCCTTTTGCTAGGCATCTGGCCCTTCCTCCAAAATTGATGCTCTGATCTGGGGAGGAAATTAGATTATTGAAATAAGGGTCACACACAGAAGCAGTGAACCGGGAAGAAGGTTGCAATTTGAAACCAAGTTCCCAATGAAATATATCACTGGATCCTGTCAGTACTGACAAAAACAGAAGTTACCTTCTTAGCTTTATGTCTGCCCTTCATATTCCTTAGACCTTCCCCAGCAATTTAAATTCCAGGCATTTGCAACCAGTCTTCATTCAGCGCTGTGTATGAATTGCACCTGCAGCTGAGAGATGCATCCTTGCATCCTGACAGCCAAAGTGTAAGAAATCCTGCATGCAGGCACCTGGGTGGTACAGCAAAATAAGCAGTCAGCTGAATACAATGACCTTAATGTTCACTGAGGGAACCAAATCAGCCTCCTCCTCCTCATTTGCAATTTGTCCACACTTGAGCAAGAATTCCTCGATCCCAAGTGACAGTCTACTTCAGGCTGATTTTTAAAAGCATCTATCCTGTGTGAGGTGAGAGGCCAAAAGCTGGATGACTTTAATAATTAAAGAAGAACAATATTCCCTTAGTGCTGCCTCTCTGGAGGAATGTAGGGTTACTAGGTGTGAGGCTTTTGAAGTCTTAATTGGGAGAAATTTCATCCCAGCCTATCTGCAGCTACAGGAATGCAATGGAAAAAAAGTATAGTCTCAGAGTGAGATTTTGGTGTGCAATGGTGTGACTCCATCTTGAGCAGACTTCCATTATTGGTGAGTGCTGAGAGAACATTGGATGGCTCCTCTGTGACCAGCTGTTGCAAAATGTGGCAGATAGACTTGGCACATCACATGATGTTCTAGGTGAATGTTGGGGACTGTAAAGAATTTCAAAGCTGAAGAGCTTAGTGTTTTCAATACTGCCTGCTTGGGTTTTCTTTCTGTGGGCTATTGTTGTAATTTTAGATCTGTTCGATGACTAGGACAGACTCAAGTTATTCCTTGAACTGATCCTAGGTTAGTAGCATAAGCAACCTTGGTTGTTCTGGATTTGTTTTTTCCCAAGGGGGAGAAGAGATGGTTTTTGTCACTTGATTTTAGTAGTTCCTTTTGTCTGTGAAAAAGAGCTGGTGGGAGTGTATGTCTGCTCCTGTTCAGCATGGCAGGCTCCAGGTATCCACATGGTGCCAGCAGTGCCATGTGCACCCAGGGAGTGTCCTGCAGGGAGCTGCAGTGATTCCTGTTTGCACGGCTGTACTGCAGGAGTCACCTCAAAGGACCACAAGGGGCTTCTCCAGCCTGCTGAGCCAAAAGGCCTGGAGAAATCATATGGAAGGTTTCAAACTATATGTGGGATACACATTGAGCTTTGGTTTTGCTAAGTCAAGGCAACACACGTCCCTTCATTAGCTTTTGTTTTCCCAAACCTTTCAAGAAGGAAGGAACTTGGGAAGCCAGCTGTGTTTAACTGACTTTTCAAAGAGTTTCCTTATTTTCAAACTGTCACTGATGACTGTTGTCATTTTACTGTAAATACATAGAATACAGAAAAAGGGTTCCAGGCCTGCTCGGGGGAGACACCCCTGTTTCTTCTTTTGCTTTTTTTGCAGTGAGCACAGCTGGCTAATGTGCAGATACGTTCCTCTGACATCCTGCTTTCCTGGGACATCTGTCACATGCCACATGCTGTGATCATTTGCTGATATGATGCAGGGAATGGATATTGGAACCAGTGATCAGTGCAGGGAGAGAGGCTGCTACAAAAGAGAGCAGGGACCCAAGCCAGTGCTAGCACTCTGGCAGGACATCCACTTCAGGTGCTTCAGGAGCAGCCATGTCAGAGAGGCTCACTCTTTCCCCATTGCTCCTGGCGGGAGCCAAAGGTGCCTGGGCAGCCCACCCACCTAACCAGTTCAGGTGCTGGAAGATGGGTGATGTGAAATGTCCTCCCTGTGCTGTCTGCCAGTATAAGTGACCTAGCTGGACTTGACTTTGCACATCAGAGTTAGGGATCTTCTCTGGGTAGGGTGTCATTTCCCCCCAGTATTATCCTCACTGAGAGCTCAGCTTGGGTGAGAGATTTCTGTTGATGAGTTTTGAAAACCTTTCTGTGTGCCTTGTGAGATGTCTGGGAGCGTTACACATAGATGGACTATTCTACTCTCTCCCACTTTCATCCTTCCTCCTCCTCAGCCCAGGTAAGAGGCAGAGCTTACTCTGCAGGCTGCCCCTCACAGTTAGTGTCAAAATAATACAACAAAGAAAAGGTCAAGGTCAGAAAAAGAGAATACTTACTTCACAGCTCCCAAGCAGAAGGAGGTAATGCAGGTGGTTTTGAGACAACATGATCTCTGCAGAAATTGTCCAAAAGTAATCATTGTGGTGTATAGAGGAATAAATATATCATTCGATACAGGAAGAGTTTAAATGCCTGTGGGGAGGTTCTGCCATAGGTTGACAATATGCTTCTGGGTTGTCCTTCAGAATTTAAACATATGCATGTTTTAAACCACAGCTGGTGGAAAATTATAACTGACAATTGATTGTAGTGGTTTACATTGCAGCTTTAAAAACCTCAAAGCTTCTAGAGGAATACTGTTGTAACTCCTTTGCAGCTCTGTTTTTTGCTTCCCTTACATGCGCCATGTTGGACTGATGTTCCTCTCTGAAGGGACTCATGTTTTGCATCCTTCTCTGATCTAATCACCTTGCATACAAAAAAACCCAAACTGACTCGAGTCAACCACTCGCAATCAGAAAATGTGAGAATTAAGGTGTTGTGGTTTAACCCCAGCCAGCAACTCAGTCCCATGCAACCACTCCCCTCAAGGTGGAATGGGAAAGAGAACTGGAAGGGTAAAAGTGAGAAAACTCGTGAGTTAACATAGAGACAGTTTAATAGGTAAAGCAAAAGCTGCACACACAAGCAAAGCAAGGAATCCATTCACGACTTCCCATGGCAGGCAGGTGTTCAGACACCTCCAGGACAGCTTGGCTCCACCACATGTAACAGTGACTTGGGAAGAAAAATGGCATCACACCCTTCCCTCCTTCTTCTTCCCCCAGCTTTATATGCTGAGCATGACATCATATGGTCTGCAATATGCCTTTGGTCAGTTGGGGTCAGCTGTCTGGGCTGTGTCCCCTCCCAACTCCTTGTCGCACCCCCCTTTCCCCTCCCACCTACTTGCTGGTGGGGTGAGGGTCAGACAAGGCCTTGACTCTGTGTAAGCTGCTCAGCAGTAACAAAACCATCCCTGTATTATTCACGCTGTTCTCAGCACAAATCCAGAACACAGCCCATACCAGCTACTATAGAAAAAATCAACTCTGTCCCAGTCAAAACCAGCATGTAAGGTAACCATGAAGCTTTCATGCAGACTACTGTGACTATAGATGACAGCCTTTAATTATGTGACCACATACTTTTTTCCCTTTCTGCAGCTGCTGAAGGAGTGAGTAGACCTGTCAGGCAAACAATGAAGTAATCCAGATGGTAGCATTTTTATATCATTTTCACAATAAAGAAGAATGTTACTCAATAGCAAGATCGCTCACATGTAGAAACCTTTCCTGTAGGCTTTTAGCAAGGAAACATGTTTACCTTGTGTGCAATCCCTGACATTTGAGAGGGTGTAATTTTCTGATGTTATGCCTCAATTAGCACACCGTTGACTTGCAGATAATGGAACCTTTTCATTTGCAAAGGAAATCCCGTATTTTATGCCCGCTTTCGTGGCATATATTTGTTTGGATTCACAGCACCCCCTGATGGCTGAAGGCCCAGTTCTTAGCCTAGGGACATTGTGCATCCCTGGAATCCACTTTCCTGTTAGAGATGAAAATAAGGACGTACACTGATGCCATTTCTGTGTTCTGCCAGGCACAAGTAACGCTGACTGCGAGGGCACAGCCGGTTCCTCTGGAGTGTTGTGTCTTTGCCTTGGAATATTAAAATTAGTATTTTACTTGTCGGTTTTTAAAAAAATAAAATTGGGCTCCTTGAATAAGGTTTTAAAAAAGATTCAAGTTACTCATAACATCTTCCAGGGTGCTCTCTAAAGAGATAAAAGACCTGCATATGTCATGTAGAAGTGTGCCCTGGCCATGCAGCGGACCTCAAAGGTTTGACCAAGCCACTGAGCTCACCTTAGTACCAGTGAATGCCTGTGGCAGTGGTGGGGGGTGAGAGGTGCCTGGGAGGGTCTCGGCTGGTTGCCTGCTCTGCCTGCAACCTCAGGGAGGGGTGGGCTGCAGGGGCAGCGTCAGGGGCACAGCTGAAGGAGGCTTTGGGCGCAAGTAAAAGGAGCCAGTGTGTTGCCATAACTGTCCCAAGGTAATGTCCCTATGTGAGTGCTGCAGGGCGCTGAGGAGTGACCTTGGGTACCGCTCCAAAGCACTCCTGCTGCTGCAAATCAAGCCACCTAGCAAAGCGCCTGATTGTACAAACCCACTGAATATAAAAATATCTTGACGTATGTAGCATTTCCAAATGTCAAATCCTACTGTCCTCACTCGGCAGGACTGGAAAAGAAAAGCAAAGGTAAAGAGAGAGAGAAGTCAAAGACAGTGAGCTTAGGCAGGAGTGTGCTTCCTTCTGTTAAACAGCCTGAAACAAGTTTTCCTCTTGGTGGGTTTAGGGGTCGGGGGATATGCAGGAGGTGGATTTGTGCTCAGCACAGCCATTAACTCTGGTGGGTTATCCATGCAAATCCTCCATGTGGCAGAAGGGAATAAATCTCCGCGTGCAAAGCGTTAATGCAAGAATATTTGTTAAATACAAAATAGTGTGAAATCAATTCCAACAGCCTTCAGCTTTCCTAATCTTTTATTAACCATTCTGTGTGATTTTATTATTAAATTATAAGTGGATGCTGAATAAATTTATGGGATGAAATTAGAATAAATGACTGGGCTCTGTGGTGTTTGTGGCTCAGTGTTCAAGTGTAATTCTTTCAAGTTTGGGGGGGGGGTGTTTCCCTCTTTTTTCTGGTTTCAGCTTTGTATCTAAGCAAGCACTGAAAGCTACTCAAACTGATAAACATTTCTTTATATGCATATGATCTATTGTTTTTTTTTAACTCTTATTGATCTTACAGAGATAAATTTTTATCCTGTCAAAGCTGATGGGAGTTCTGCCTCAGAGAACAGCAGGATCCCAGTGAGATTTATGCACATGCTTGATGCTAAGTGTGCTATAGAATTGCATGTAATGGAAACAGTTCCCAAATTGGACCTAGGACTGAGCAAGGTCCAGGGAAAACCTGTTTGTAACAGTTGCCATTGCTAGAGCAAAATCCTTTTGTTTTCTTTGCAACCTCTCAAGCACACTTGTAATTATTGCAAAATATATTCTGAGGAGTGTAATGAAGAGCTGTTTTACATGCTTGAAATCACAGGATAGCTCCTTTGAGACTTCAGTTCTTGAATGTTCAGCCAATTTGCAGGTGTCCTGGCCTCATTAAGGGCTGCACTACAGAAGCAGGCTATTTTCAGGTGCCTCCTAGAGCACAGCAACTCCAGCATCGTCATGGCTTTAACACTAACACGGCTTCATAGTCTTGTCAGGGTCATTGCAAAAGGAGCCAAGGGTCAGTTTGGATTCCTGTGCTTTTCATTTGCTGCCTGTCTGCGGGATCTACGCAGGCCTTATGAACATCCTGTGAGGCTGTGCATAGGAACTGTGGTTTGTCTCGTCTCTGCTATGCCTCTGCCTCTAGTTCCTGGTATTTACGAAGTAGACCCTTCAGGTAAAGACGTTTTGTGTCAAGATAAGAAAAACTGATGCTCCACACAGATTATCTGATGGACTAGGCAGGGAGAAGGAATGGAGAAAAGGGAAAAAATTACAGAGAAAGAGGAAAAATAAACAGCCTGACAAGCAACTCCCTCTAGTCTTAATCACTCTGGCAATTACTGATCATCCTGGCTCTGGTTCAGAGTGATTGTTATTGCAGCACTACACCCTGGATGGGACTGCTGAGCTGGCCTGTGGTTCAGTGAGCCTGTAGTAAGCAGGGGCATCTCCTGCACAGCGCAGTGCCTCGATATCTCCCTGCCGCTGGGTAGTGTGTGTGTTGGGGGTGCCAAATGCTGGATGTGTTTTCAGGCTGTTTTGCTTGCAGACAGGAGCTGCTCGGTGGTTTGAAAGCACCGCACCTCTGCACGTTTCCTGCATCTCAGACAAAATCAGAGAGGGGCAAAAAACCAGGTTGGGGGAGATCAGAGGAAGAGCTGCTACTAGGGAACGGGGAGTTGGGGTGAGCTTCCCACTATATTACCCATGCAGATGTGTCACTCATGCAGCCACTAAACCACACTCTGCCTGGCAAGATAACCTAGGGAGTCATATAAAAAATAGATTGTTGTACCCAGTGACTTCCTGAATTATAGTGAGCCTTACTCCCAGGCAAAAAGCTTTTGAGAAGAAATGAATTAATTGTCTTATTTACTCTCTTGTGCTCAAGTAATTCCTTCTGTTTTCACAGGGCGGTGCTGGCTGGATGCTTTGGAACTTGCCCTGCGTTGCTCCAGCCTTTTCCGGCTCAGTGCCTCCAAGCAGGGAAAGGATGGAGAAATGAACTGCTCGAGCGACTCTGCGCACGCAGGGCTCAACCACCTCTTGCACACAAGCACTATCTCGGACCAGGAGTTCTTCCAGTAAGACAGGGCTGTCACTGCTTAATGCACAGAGGGGTGTTGCCTGGCTCACACTTGGTCATTCTTTTAACTTTAGCATAATCTAATGAGAATCTACTAAGGAAACCTCTCTAAAAACCAGCCTGTATGTAGTTCTGCTGTAATGCGTGTTTGGTGCATATGAGGCTCATTGTCACCTAATGCTTGAACATACAGACGGGAGTGAACCTCATCTGTCCTCATCTGTGCATAAACAATTTTCTTCTGTCTCCTGCTTGGGCCAAAATGCCGTGTGGAGATGCTGGTGTGAAGAATGGCTTGTCTGAGTAAAGACTGCAGAATCTAGCTACTGGAGTAGACCTGTAGTTACACAAACGCAGTCACCAACAGTGTTTGGCTAGCGCATACGGCTCCAAGTCTGATTTATTTTTTAATAATGTGTTCTCTTTTCTAATAATACTGTGTCACAGTCAGCAGAGTCTACACACTGCATCCTTAGCTTTATAATTACTTTCTCTCTCTACAGGGGTTTTGAGTGGTTTCCAATTTCTTCCTCCAAGCATCAGATATTTTTACATAGGGGAAAAACGTCCCTACAGCCTTCTTTCTATTCCTGTTCCTAGTGTTAGTGCAGCACTGGGGAGCAACACACATCAAAGCTCTGGAAGCGTTAAAAAACCCCAGGCCCTATCTGTTGCTTACAGCTAGACAGACAACTTCAGAAATCCCTCCAGTACAGACTCGTGGCCCTTGGAGTGGGAACTGGGAGGTCTGGTGTCTATTCCTAGTTCTGCTGATGGGAATTAGACTCGTAGGGCTCACAGTAATGCACCACTGGTGACGTGTTTTCTGGGGTAGCAATTCTCATGGATCTGCAGAGACAGTGCCTCTCACAATGGAACCTAACCTTTAAGTGGTTTCCTTAGGCTCTGTTATTAACAGCAGCAAGGATCTGAGCCTTCTTCAGAGTGTTGAGGTATCTCTGGTCCCATGGGACCGAAGGGATGGCAGCATTTGGTCTGCCCTTTGCTCTGAATGGCTCTGGTACGCCCAGCGTGTGTTCCCCAGTCCTGCTGTTTGCGGTTTTAACTGAAGTTTGAAAAAGAGCTTTACTGAAGAGCAATGGGAGAAGCAAAGGAAATCTGATGTGCTACCAGGGCACATGCCCTAGTACTTTGTGCAAATACTGCTATTGTTCTTGGGCTTCTTTCATAATGCTTTACTTTCTCATTTCTTTCTATCTAGAAAGAAATGAGACAGCTTCTTGGGACTGTGCTCGCTGTGTTAACAAATCCAGGAAGGCAGTGGACTTGTTTTTCAGCTAATGGATGTTTGAGCAGACATCCAGTATTAAAACAGAGCCTGTGCATTGAGAACATTGAGGCAGACCTGTGGCTACTGTAAGGAAGTGCAGAAGATGGAGTTAAAACTGCATTAAAGTACTTCTCCAAAATACGATGTGTAAATTGCACTTAAATGATGCCTCCGTTTCACCTCTTAGCTGCTCAACCTTCAAAGCCCTTGTGCATTACAGGGCTCAGCAGTGGCACCCGTGGCAGAATTTTCAGCAGGACAAAGTACCTTCATTGGAACCAGACTTTTCTGACAGGCTCAGATTTTAGCTGAGTCTGGTTCAAGCTGGGTGTTTGGTGTCTGGTCATCTGGACAACACACTCTCCTTTCTGCATCCTGCTGCTTTTTTTAATGTGTACCCAGACTTTCCCCAGTGCTTAAAGCCCAGGGGAGTTGGATGGTTGCAGGACGGGGATGACTTGCTGTTGTCCCTGGAGGAATAATGAACGTTTAAACAAGGGAGAATGCAAAACCAAAACTGTGCAAGTGCTGAGCAAGGAGGTTTTGGTTTGCCACTGACAGTGGCTCCCTCATAGGGATTCAATCATTCTAATTAAATGCCTTCCCTACAGGGAATCTTACCAATTAAATTGGCATGCTGTTGTTAGGGGGCCAGTTAATTACATTGAACTCCGTCTTCAAATTAGCCAAACTACTCTGTCAAGAAAAGAAAAAGAAAAGGGAGATGATGGATATTATAGGGAGAACAAAATCCAAGGGAGCTGGCAAAGGCGAATCATCCCTTGAGCCAAAGTTGTATTTGTCTGCTGGCTGCTTTGCTCCTTTCCTGCTGGGAAAGAAGTCAAGATTATACAGTGATTTTAAAATCTGTGTCTTTAGTAGTGTATAAAAACAAGAGGGAAACAACTGTGCAAGTGACTCAAAGGCTAAAGTACTGTGTAAATCTGTGATTTTAGACTAGAGGCCTTTAGGGCTCCAGGCGCTTTTCTTTTTAGTATGAAGTTGTATTTCTTGGGGCATCCATGTCTTATCTGCAGCAACCCCAGGAATCTGGCTGGTTTACTTGTTTGACGAGAGCCAAAGGTTTGTTTTGCTTTGTGTAGAAGAGCAGCATCAAACCCAGAGAAGTCCTGGGCACTGACTGAAGTTTCCAGGAATGTCCCTGGAGAATAAAGCACACACTCGTTCCCTCCCAGCTTTTAAAGCCTGGTCCAAATCCCGCTGGAAGCCCCTGGGAAGTCTTGACATTGATTTGAGTTCAGGCTCATGGCATAGCTTTTGTTTTTAGCCTATCGTACTATCCAGTGGTGGCTCTGTTCAGAGGAATAGAAGAGCCTGGCTCCACTTCAACATCTCAAATTCGTTCCTCGGAATGAGAAGCGTCTGTTTTCCCTTTGGTTCTGCAGAACGGCTCCTTGGCTCCAGATGTGTTATGTCTTGCCGCCTTTGTGGCTGGTGCACAATTAGTGCTCAGCTGAGTGGGATTTCAGGTGAATTTACGAAATCTGAAATCCTTAAAAAATAATGGGGAGGAGCAGAGCAAACTAAGAAAAGAGTCATTTGCTCCACTGAAACTTGAAATGTTTCCCAAATGTGGGGCAGGCAACACTGAGAAATGCTACTTCTCAGCCTTATAATGAACTGTTCTTTCAAGCATTTTGACCCCATGGAGAAAGCTTTCACTAGGTAAAGGACCATAGCAACCACAGACAAATACTCATGTATTTAGCTGATCATTGAAAAATTAAAAAATAAATTAGGTGTTTCAATGATCAGTAAATAGTAACTTCCAGGACCTACCATCCAAGAAGTATCCATGCTGAGGAATCATGGAATAATCTCCCTAGGCAGCTCTCTCCTCACCTTTTTTCTCCTTTATTATCTCAAGCTCCTGCATGTGCCACACTCCATGCTTCCAGTGGTTATCACTCATTACACTTGCTGGTTGCTAGTGGAAAAAAAAGTAGCAACATCCTGGCACTAGAATGATTAAGACACATAAAGTCTAATAGCAAATTATTAGTGCTGGAGTGTAGTGGTCACTGACTCTCTGTTTTATGATCTTAGTTTTATTTTACATTACAACTATAAATTAAAAAGCTTTGTAGTTTATATATATAAACATTTATACATATGTACATATAGATATATACGCAGATGGAGTTAAAAATCTTCTAAGGGCACAGAAAGCTGTAGATGACACTTTAAAAAGAACTCTAGAAACTGAGCTTCTCCAGAAGCTGAGTTGGGACTGTTACAATGTGGCTTGCTTGGTGTGTTAAAAATCATGAGCATATTTCAGCACAGAATTAGAAGTTGAGATCTTCTGAAAAGCTGAGACCAGTTCTATGTTGTAAAGCTCCTGTACCTTTTTTTTAAGCTGGCTTTAACTAGCAATGCCAAATTATTTTTATTAAAAAAAAAAAAAAAGAGGGAGAGAGAAAAAGAAAAAGGGACTGGAACTTTATAAACATTGTAATCAAACTTGGAACATGCCCAGAACAGCCTGAGAAAAGGCCCAGCATAGAAAGACTTCGATCTTGACAGAACACTCCCATGTACTGAGGAGACAAATCTTGCATTGGGAGGGAGATGAAACTACAGGAAGTAACTGAAACTCCTTCTATAGCTGGAAATCCTTCCATACTGCTTGAGCTAAGAACAATTTTGCATAAGAACTTGATCTTCCTCTGAAAATATCTTACCCAGGCTGAGAAGGTCAGCACCTGAGAGCTAGGCTAGGCCATGAAAGGGACGATGCATGTGCAGATGTGTATCAGTAGGGAAAACTGAAGCCCGTGCTAAATATCCCTTGAAAAAACAGGCCTTTAGTGAATACTTTTCAGCATCAGACTTCTGGCCCATCTAATCCCGTTTGCCATCTGTCATATAAACGGCATCTGCTTTTTCAAATGTAGACACTATAGGCTACTTGAGAGAAAATTTTTGGCTTTCTCTTCATTCTCAAAATCCTGCATTGCTGAGCATGAGTCTTGCTACACCTTCCATGCTTTCCCTTGGATACTGGGTATTCTTCTTACATGTAATTGTCTAGTCCATGCCTTCAACTCAGTTCTTCCACACAGCATTGTCTGGAGGAAGCACTTTCCCCAGGTTAGTTTGGGTATATGTGTATGTTTGTGAAAATACTTGCTTCTACTGATTTTTAAATTTGCCTTTCCTAGTGGAGGGCTGACTTAGGACCACCACCTGTTGAAATAAAGTAGCTGTAGTGCTGAAAAGAAAATGTATCCTATAATGTCATATTTTTCCCATGTGCTACAATCCACTGATTTGCTTCTGTGAAGGGAGAAATCTCTCCTGGTTGTCACTCCGGTTGTCTAATCTGCAGCGTACTGTTGTTGGTGCACGCTCTGTATCCCTCTGGTACGTGGGCTCCCGTCTGCAGCCTGCAGCAGTTCTGCTTAAGGGTGGGTAAGTGGAGCTGCGTGGCACATTTTGGAGCGTGCAGTTTGGAGGGGAGAATTTTTATGGAAAACACCCCACTTTTTCTGTGATAAACCCCCTGCTCTTTAGGAAATCAATCTCTTGTTCTGGGCTGCACACCCTATTATGAGTCCTGGGTGGGTGTTTTTGCCTTATCTAAAAGGCCTTAAATAATCTGGCCTTGTAAACCAAACTGAAACAAGTCGTGAACTATGTGTTGCAGTTTGAATGAATCATCCCTGGAGAACCCCCACCATTTGGAAAATGATGCTTTTTCGGACAAGTCCGAGAGAGACAATGTGGAAGAGTCGGAGAACGAAACGCATGAGAACAGCCGGAAGACAAATGAAAGTGAGAGTGATCAGTCAGAAATCCATGGAGATGTCTCTCCGGGAAGGAAAGGGACAACTTATATTGAACAGATCTATGAGGAATTTGGGGAGGTAAAAAAAAAAAAAAAAAAATAATCGCTGCCTGCTTCTGTTAAAATGTCTCTGTTTGTAGCACTTGTCATTCAGCCTTTTAGACACATGGCAGTTAAGAACCAGCTTTGTGAGTTCCAGTGTTTTACAGATAAAGCAATGCACAGCTTTCTACTAAATTATGTTGAATTATCATGTGCTCTAATAATTATGCATTATGAACAACAGCTCTGCTACTGTGCTTTGGCATGTTCCCAGCGTCAGCGATTGCTTTAACCAGTTCCTGCGTTGGAGCCACATAGCATTGGCACGGCGCTTTGTGGAGCCAGCGGGAGGGGGGGATTATTCTGGGCATGTGTCCTGGCCAATTAGGATGCTCAGTCCTAGCGTGATACAAAATTTGATACTTCCCTTTTTTCATTATGCATGGAACATCCTTTTTGTGTGTCCTAATGGAGCATTTGAAACGGTTGATTCCTAAATGACAGTTTCTTGTAGAAAAGCCATTTCTCATGTCATTTAGCAGCAGGAGGATGCATTTCTGTTCCATGTAAGAGGCTTTGTTAGCTGGATGTCACTTTGACACTGCTGAGGAAAGAAGCAGTAAAGAGCTGGGGGAGCCAAGTGTGCTGGGTGAGAATCAGTCCAGGCAGGCAGCAGAGGAGCTCTGCTCCCGCACCAGGAGGACTCTGAGCACTCCCTTGTCTACTGCTTTGAACAGGAAGCTGAGGTCAAAGAAAACCACTTTGCTAGAAAGCTCTTCCTTTCTTAGAATCTTGGAGTCATAGACTCATTTTAGTTGGAAGAGTCCTTTAAGAGTCCAACCATAAACCCAGCACTGACAGGTCACCACTAAATCATGTCCACCAGCACCACGTCTCCATGGCTTGACAACCCTTGTGGGGAAGAAATTGTTGCTAAAATCCAACTTAAACCTCTCCTGGTGCAACTTGAGGCTGTTTCCTCTTGTCCTGTTGCTTGTTCCTTGGGAGCAGAGCCCGACCCCATGTGGCTCCAACCTCCTTTCAGGGAATCAGTGAGAAGGTCTCCCCTGAGCCTCCTTTTCTCCAGGCTGAACAACCACAGCTCCCTCAGCCGCTCCTCACAAGGCTTGTGCTCTAGACCCTTTTCCAGTCTCTCATGCTGCTCTTTCTGTGTTTTCCTGTAAGTATACTACTAGTACTGAGGAAACAGATATAGTAAATATATCTTCATTGTACTCTGTGTTTTGCTGAGTGATAACTTCAAACACTGAGAATGCTCAGGTGTCCCACACGCACGTTATATTACTGCTGCTTATTTGTCCCCAGGCTCCGTATAGCAGGACAGCCTACATGAGAGACCAGAAAAGAGCATCTCTGCCATACTGCTTTGCAGAGGTGCAGGAGGGGTTCAGTTTTGCCTACTCCTTTCCACAGTCCTACCATCCACAAGAGCAGCAGTTTGTGGTCTGGAGCCACCAGTCCAGGTAGCACATGTTTGCTGCCATTTCAGATGTCAGCTGTGAGGTGCAAGCCCCTGCTGTAGAAATTGTGCTTCCAAACAGAACTGTTACTTACAGAGACAAAAAACCCCAACAAACAAAAAACAAGAAAAAAACCCCAACCCTCCTCTTTTGTGCATCTCTCCCCTCAAATCCCACCACAGACACACAGCAACTGGTTCCCAACAGGAGATTTTGAATATAGCTGAGCAACCAAGCAACAGCAAAATGAAGACGGACTTCATATCTGTCAGTTCTGAAATGACCTTCTGCCACATGACAAACTTGTCCTTGATGTGTTGGCAGGGGAGCCTGATGCTTTGCTGTTTGAGTCTTGCTGGCAGCACTGGTGTGTGTACGTGGGTGGGCAAGAGTAAGAGACATCTCTGCAGTTTTACATGAAAAAGAGAAAAATGCAGTGCAAACCAAATGGAGAGGACCGAACTTCTGCTGTGGAGTGATACTTTATGTAGTGTAACCATAGTGTGGCTGCTCCAGCAGAACCCTCCAGTGGGCTTTCAAAATGGATTGCTGTGTAGCCCTGGCCATTGGGTGTTTTATTCAATTTCTGTGGTTGGGTCTGCGGTCACCTGGGACACACAGATAGAGCTGGTTGGTGAGTCTTATCCCACTGGTGACAGTACCATAAGGAAAAGTAGGCTGTATGCACTGACGTAATTTGCTGTCAACAGTGGGTTGAGATGCATCAAAGTAAACACGTGCCAATTAATAACATCAACTGTCTTCTTGAACTGAAGCTGCTGCCCCTCGGCCTGCCTCTACAGCTTGGATTTGGCAGGACAATGGTCACAGATGCAAACTGTCCCTGTTAAATTTTCAGTGTGGCTTTGCAGGCTCATTTGAAAGGTGTATCTGTGTGCATTTGAAAGGTGCTTGTGCGGCTGACTTCCAGCTTTGCCTTGTTTGCAGCAAGAATGAGAAGGCAGAGACAGGTGTCAGAAGGACTTTGAGACTGCAAAAGTTGGTCTAGAATATAAAAAGACACCTCCTCGGTAGGTAGATTGAGAACCAAAACCAACGTTTTTTTCCCAAGCTTTTAGTGTTAACAACTTATAAAAAAAGCTATATTTTTTAGGGGAAAACAAACCAGAAATGACTTTTAAGTTGTTCTGATCCCCCTGCACCTTCCTTCCCTTTTCTCTTCTCCTTCCCTTTTTCTCCTTCCCTGCAGTGATTCATTTTGAATAACACTTTGTTCATCAATTTCAACATGACATTAATTTATGTCGCCAATACACACGTATTTGAGGATAAACAATGACAGCACTGACAGACCCATAAGCATTGTAACCCGTAGTGGCGCTGCGTGATTATGTTCTTGAATGGTTTCCCTTTCCTCTTGGAGGCCCGAGCTGTGTATTGCATCAGACTGTCACGAGAAGAATGGTATGCAAATGGCAAAGCAACACAATGAAAAGAGCTTTGTTGTTGCTCAATCTGAAACTCCTCTCAGCCTGCAAGCTGGACTTGGTGTGTTTCTGCATAACTGGAAGGGCTGACTGGAAGGCAAAAGGTGGTGCTGAGAAAGCTCAGGTGATGAAAATGAGTGTTTAGTGATTTACACCATCTGCAGAGCCTGTTGGATATGCTGTGTGTCCTCTCCCAAACAAAAAGTCCATTCCAGAAGTGGATCTGTGCCCTTTTTCTTATAGAAATGTCTTGCCTAAAACCTGTAGAAAGCCTCAGTCATCTCTTTCACTCACTCAGTGAAAGGGAAACAGGCTGCCCAGAGCAGGGGTGGAGTCCCCATCCCTGGAGAGGTTTCAGAGCCTTGGAGATGCGGTGCTGAGGGACATGGTTTAGTGGTGCCCTGGCAGTGCTGAGTTAAGGGTTGGACTTGATGATATGAAAGGTCTCTTTCAACCAAAATGATTCTATGTTTCTATAAATTATGATGGCTAGGATAAGTTAAACTGACATTCAGATTTGAAAATTTAGTCTCATTTTCTTTCTCCAGTAGCTTGAAAGGCCATTCCCCCATGTTAAGCCTCACGTAGCCCCTCTGAATGTGGAGGAACTACACAGTCGCAGCTGAAACCGCAACATCATCCCTGACTTTTTTCCCATTACCTGCACTTCTGCTGCAAAGGGCACAGCAGTGCTGGGGCTGCTGTAGTTCCTGTGCACAGTGCCTGGCAGTGGGGTCTCTACTGTGCTTACACTATCAGGTTGTCTTACTCTGAACTTGGAGGACTGCTTCCGTTCTCTGCTGATTTATCTCCTGAATTCCAATGAGCGTAAAATAGTAAATCTTACAGTCTCTCACTTGCTGAGAATGGGACTGAGAGGAGCTTCGTGTATGCAGCCGACTCTCCTGAGGGCCAGCAGTACAGAGTCCCCATGTTTAACACTGGTCCAGGTTGGCCCATGGTGGTGCTGAGGTGTGTGGAGACAGTGGCTCAGGAAGGAACACGGCAGAGGTGTGTGTGCGCTCCCTGCCTCGTGCTGGCTCTTGCAGGGGTCCGGGGCTTTCTGTATCACTCACTTCAGTGCTTTGGGGATTCACTTGCCCTGAGACAGGGCTGATGACTCTTTGCAGCAGTGTAGCTGAGCATTCACTCCTGTGCCAGGAGCAGGTATGCCTGGCTGGGCTTGGACCCTCCAGGTAAATGCACCCGCAGGAAATAATTTTCCTGTTTCTTCTCTGACCTTCCCCTTTTCCCATCGTAGACGGGTGAATCATCTCAAACAGAAACTGTCTCTGAGGAGAACAAGAGCCTGATGTGGATCCTGCTGAAGCAGCTGCGGCCTGGCATGGACCTGTCACGGGTGGTGCTGCCTACCTTCATCCTGGAGCCACGCTCATTCCTCAACAAACTCTCAGACTACTACTACCATGCTGACCTGCTTTCTCAGTAAGCGGCGCACAGAGCGTGCCTGTCATGGGTGCATATTTGTGTTACAGTGTTAGCTTGGCACTGGCTGGGGTGTGTTTTTGTGCTTGAAAGGCTCCCAAATAATACCCAGGTCGCTGGATTCAAAGTAAGTCAAGCCAGGTGTCAGCTGCAGTGACTTCTTAAAGATGGGCTGTGGCCAGTGAGGGACAAGGAAAACATGTAAGCTCCAGAGAAAACTAACCTTGCACATGGACATGTCTGGGTGGGGATTTGGCTCATGCCTTTGACTATCTCGCAGCAGAGCTGTGCCACCTTCTGGTGTATTCGTGTAGAGAGAGAACAGGACAGAGCGTGAGCAGAGTTGTAAAGCACTTCTGCCCCCAGAGCCATATAATTAGGTTAGCTGATAAAGAAATAAGAAACAGCTTTTAAGAGCATTGATGAGAGAGGCCTGCTGAGAGCAGCAGAGGAGAAAATAGAAAATGTTATGCCTGCAGATAGGACCAACCTTCTCAATGAGATATGCCAGGTCTATTTTAAAACCAGTGTGTGCAATATTCAAGTAGCAGCACTGGTTACTCATGTTTATTCCACTGCCTCTGGGTAATTTTAGAATCGTGGTATTTTCAAGCCTGCTTTGTGGTATTTGTAACATCTGAAGTTAAGGAAGTGGTTCTCCTTGGTGCTGACATCTAAGAAAACTTGAGAGTTTTGAAGGTTTTGCCAAATAAACCTCTTTGTGGTATGGATGATCCTCCTAAATGGATTTTGCGAGAACTTTTCCGGGTTAGTTCTCAAATCTGACTAAATGGTTGGAAATGCCAGGAACTCTATGTTTACTTCCCACTTCATCTCTGAGCAGAGAGGGGCTGGACAAGATAACCTCGAGAAGTCCCTTCCAACCTAAATTATTGTATGACATCTCAAAGTGCTGAAAGAGGCCGTGTAGCACATCAGCTTTAAAAGTCTTGTAAGAAAGAGGGTAACAAAGAAAAAGAGATAAAAATAGAATTGTATTTGATGTTGGTGGCATAAGTGTTACAGTTTTTATGACTCACTGTACTATTAGTTGTAACTAAACACTAGTGTCTCTCACACTGACATACTTGGACGTCCCATCAAACCTGATACACTCCAGAAATTTCATTAAGCTTTTTGCAGAAGTGCCAGGCAAGAGGTGCCACTTTTTTAAGAGTTTATTACTAAAAAGAAATAAATTGTGCTGGCAGGCACCTTTTTTACTGGGAGCAGCTCAGAAGTTACTTCCCTTTAGTACTGGGGAAACACTATTGAAATTAATGTTTTTATACCAGTATGAAATGAATGTGATGTGTGAACAGGATAAAGAGCATTTTCTGTTCTGCCCTGCAGGGCTGTCCTTGAGGATGATCCTTACAGTCGAATGAAGCAAGTTTTGAGGTGGTATCTGTCTGGCTTCTATAAGAAGCCAAAGGTAAAAGAATGCATGAAGTTGGGATTGGGAAATCTGCTCTTGTCGTGTATTTTATCGCCTTTCTTTTGACATCTTCTGCTGGTCAGAAGATTTTGACCATTACTTTTAAAACTGAAGTTGCATTTGGTTTCAGAGTAGATACTGAGTGCAAAAGAGTGTTGAACAACCTCAGAGCCTTTGCACGGGGCAGCCAGAAGGCAAAACCAGTCATCAACAAGTAATGTGCCCTTGGATGCAAGATTTTTCCCTTTGCTAAAAGCGGGTCTCCTTTCTCATTTCAGGCCTGTTAGGACCATCACGCCATGTTTTCACATCAGTATGCATCTGCTGCATAAAGTACCAGAAATAATAAAGTTTGGTCATCGTGTAAAGCTTTGATCAGGCAGTATCGAAATTAAATTGGTGAGAATAGCAGATGAACCCATGGCTCAGATTAAAAAATCAGATTAGGAGGATATGTGTAACCAGTTCTTCAGTTTCAATTCTGACTGACTCAATTTAAAACACCAGCAAGAAAATTTCTGTGTTGTTTTGTGGCCATCTCTGTGGAGCTGGATTGAAAATCTTCATGTGTAGCAGGTTTTGATTGCTCTGTGTTTCAGGGAATAAAAAAGCCGTACAACCCTATTCTGGGCGAGACATTTCGCTGCTGTTGGTTTCACCCTCAGACGAACAGTCACACATTTTACATAGCAGAACAGGTAAGCTGCTTTATGTGGATGCTTAGGTGTTGCAAACAGCAGCCTGCTTGCACCTCCAAGCATAGGAACATGTTCCAATTCTAACTTCTTATATTTCTAATCTTTCTTTAATGATTTTAATAGGAGTAAATTGAGGGCTTATCACTGTGTCTTTGGGGATAATGAAGAGCAGAGCTTAGGAGTAAGTCAGCCTGGCAAAATTTAGTTTGAGATTTACAGTGTTAGTAAAGGCGTCTGAGCACCATGTGGACTTTGGTACAGGGACTCCCTGTTTCACATACATTTTTTTCCTATTTAATCTGAGAATTTTCAGTTTGTTTTATTTTATTTCAGCTACTGCATCCATTTTATGGAGGTTATTCAAATGCTGCCAAAAAGTTCTGCACTGTCATTTACTGTGTTGAAAATTTGACAGTCTACCTGTTGGCCTCAAGTGATCTCAAATGCACACTTTGCCTAGAGTGAGGCTGTGAAGGCCCCCCCGGCTCTGCTCAGCTTAGCCTGTAAAGAATGCTGTAATGGACTGTGCCTGTTTTTCTTCCAGGTCTCCCATCATCCACCAGTGTCAGCTTTTCATGTCAGCAATAGGAAGGATGGATTCTGCATTACTGGCAGCATTCTAGCGAGGTCCAAGTTTTACGGTAAGGCACTAAGCCTAGGCATCTTCCAGGAGACATCGTGGCATTGCGTTTGGTTTGGGTTTCTATCGCCCCTGAGTGCACTGAGAGTTAAGAATAAAGAAATGCTTAAGAGGTCTACCACCAGAACACCCTGGTTCCTTGTCTTGGCTCTCCTGGGTTTTGCCCATTTCCATCATTTCAGAGAAAGATCACACTGATGTTAAAAAAAAAACCAAACAACAAAAGTCAAGAAAGAACCTGGTTTTCAGAAAGCAAAGGTTCCTGGGGATGTGTGAGCAATTGGTTTTCTGACTAATTTTCATAAGCTGACTAAATTTTATAGCTATCTGATCATCCAACTGACTTTTCCAAAAGTCCCTCTATAAATGTAACCATTTATCTAACTCCTAGATTTCTGAGAGTTGAACCCGAGAGCTTCAAAATGGCCTCAAACCTTTGAATCACAGTGGAGACAGCACAACTGCAGGCTCTCAAACAGTGTTGCTATTGGAAATAGGTTTTTTGTTGCTTAGACAAACACCTCTTAAGTACTATCCTCTGGTAAATGGATTTGCTGAAACACTTGTAAATAGTCCTAGCTGGCCTCCTGGCCTCCTGGTAATTTTGTTACTTGGGATCATACAGAATCAGAAAGGTTGTGAGAACAGGACCTGTAAAACTTCTAAGCATGGGAACTGTTTTCTGCATCCCACTAGTGACGCCTTTAATCTACTGCCCTTTCTGCAACAGGGGCCAAATGCCAGAGCAAACAGAAGCCGTAGAGCAGAGAGTTTATTAGAACTGCCTGCTCTCAGCAGTAAATGATTTGCAGGGTCCTGAATGATTAACATTTCATATCTCTTCTTGCATTAGTGACCCACATCTAAATGGAAACGTTTTTCTAAAGTAGGATGAGTGACCAAGTATAACATGCATTTTTTAATATATATGTATTTATTCTTTTCAATTCCAGGTAACTCACTTTCTGCACTGCTGGATGGGAAAGCAAAGCTTACGTTTCTAAACAGGGGAGAAGATTATATAATTACTATGCCATATGCCCACTGTAAAGGTAAGTTATGACTGTTTAAATAGGAAGCATACAGAAAGAATTAAATAATGGCATCTTACTGCCTAACTCTGCACTGGCTCTCTTTTTCCCTCTCAAATACCTGGCACCGCAGGGACTGGTAATCCCAGGGAGCAGTTGCTTCACACACGAGTCAGAGCGCTCAGCAGCAGACTGGTAATCCACACTGAAGTCTTCGTGATTTGCCTGTGCAGAGCTGAGGACGGAATTAGGCCCATCTAAATTTAACACTGTAGAAACAAAAAAATTACTGTGATTATGCACTGCGGGTAAAGTAAAGATGGAGGCACTAAGAGTACATTTCTGAGCTTCTGAGGATAAAAAGGTTTTCTGATGTTAAGACTGAAATTGTTTAATATATTTTCTGGCTTGTTGAGAGTAAAGGAAATTCCTGACTTTTATTCTGATTTCTTTGCTACTGTAATCATGACACTCTTCAGTGTACGAGCTGCTCAGGGAGGCTGATACCCGTCACCGTGTGGCTTTGCTCTGTTGAGTTCAGCATGCACCGAGGTCAGGGGACAGCTGCTGGTTCACTGCTGTGACTTTGCCTTTCTCCTTAGGAAGCCAAGCCTTGGTGACGTGTCAACCACAGGGATAAAATCACTCCTGTGGCAGTTTGATCCAATTTTGGTTTTGGAATATTTTTTATTTTGGCATGTTGATCTCAGAGTTAACATTTATGGAGGGTCTAGCTACCTGAAAACAGTAACTTCTGTAAATCACACCTCTGTGAATTGTTCCTCTGCATAAATCTTTTTTCTTGTCAATTTTTCTTTTTCTGCAAATGACCTTTTCAGAAAATGGTAAGCTTGTGTAAAAAGGAGTCCCCTGCATGCCTGCTAGTCTCCCAGATTCTGCTGAATCCTGTTACAGCTCCTTCCTGCCCCATCCACCCTGGGAGAGGCTACTGGGTCTCTTTAAGTGCTAGTATAAATGAAGTTGCTGGGCACAACTTTCCTTATTTTTCCTTTCCTGCTTCCAGCTCGCCACTGTCAGCACCTGTGAGTCAGCTATTTCCTGGCTGGTGTAATAAATGGGGAATATGGACCCAGGGGAGGATTATTTGTATTTATACTAAAGAGCCATTCCCTAGAAACTTTGTTTTCTGTCTTTTCAAAACTTTAAGCCAAATAGCGAATTTCACAGTGTGTCAGCAAGGACAGTTTTGAGGCCTCTCTTGAAGTCTCTTTTTTCCCTTTCAGGACTTTTATACGGTACCATGACAATGGAGCTTGGAGGGAAAGTTACCATTGACTGTGAGAAAACTAACCACAGGGCAGAACTGGAATTCAAGCTAAAGGTAAGAGCTGCAGGCCAGGTTAGACCAAGCACAGTGGATCCTCCATGTACCAAGCACTGTATGCATGCATCACACCTACCCAGAGAGGAGACATCATCCTGCGGTTGGTTTTGCCAAGTGCAACTCGACTGGAGCCCAGGAAGCCTGAACTTTGCATATGACTCGCTCCCTGCCAGCCAGCTGGCTACTGGCCAGCCTCTGGGATGGCTGTCTGGTGATGACAGTGTGGCTTCTGTTTAGGAAGGTGCAATTAATTTTGCTTGCAAAATACAGTGAGAATTGCAAACTACTTGGAGACAAGTTAGGATGTGGATCTTCAGAGTAGCTCTCCAGTAGCCATCACATATGTACTCTTACCTTGCAGATGTTACAATGGACTGTACCTTGTGTTTCTCAAGGCTACAGAACCTGGCCTTGGCAGTAGGGTAAAGGGCCTGTTTTCAGGCAGATCATTTTACATGGCTCACACTGACAAGCCACCTTGTCAATGCCTCGTACTGACTTGTTCATGTAGCTGTTCCCTCCCCTGGAGAGCCTGCTGGTGCGAGTTCATGGTATGCAGGTAAAATGGAGGCATCTTTGAGCATTCCTGTAGTTATATGTGTTAAAATGCGGGAGGGATGGTGATGAGCTGTAACTTTTCTTGGGCAGTTAACTTGCCTCTTAAGGAGCATTCATTTCTCTTCTGTTCCAACAAACAATTTCTTGCCTAAAATCAAAGAGGGAGAACTGAGAGCCTGCAGGACTTCAGAGTTGCAGCTTTAGCCAACATAAATGTCAGAGATTACTGGACTTGGGGGAGTCTTGCAGACTGCGCTTTGGGTGGGGTAATAATGATTTTCTGTCTTTATTTGCCCTTGCAAAGTGAGCTGTTGCCCCATGTACTTCCTTGACATTTGCATATACTTGTCTTTAAAGCCTCTTCTTCCCCTAGGCCTGACATAATGCATGGAGGCCATTGGGGTATTTCCCTGGCTTCAGCCAGTGTCGTCTCAAACCTACAAACACTTCAGAGCTTAAAATGCAAACCTTTCTTTTCTGGCTTGAAAAGAATACGTTTAGTCCAAACATGTCTCTGAGAGGTCTCTGTGGCTTAATTATATGCTCTGCTTTGAAAATTTCTTAGACATTTTTTTTTTTAGTAGAATTGATAGCACTTAAACCCCATAACTTCATTAATAATTTGGATATGTACTAGTTCTTTGCTGGATTGCACACATTGATTGTTGAGATACTTAGGATTTCTTTTTCCATGGATGTTGTGGGAAATGCAGTTTTATGTTGTTATTAAAAAATATTTTAAAAACCCACCAGTTCTTCTGGACAAACATTATTGAAAAGCAGCTGCTAAAATGCCTGAAGAAATGTTGTGTGGTACAAATGGAAGAGCTGGTTGCTCTATCACTGCAGTTTCCTGTGTTTGGCAGGCAGGAGGTGAGGGGAATTTTCCATTGTTCTGAGAACCTTTTCCTTGACTCTGGAAATACCCTTTTTCTTTTTTTGCTTGATGCTGACTAGAGCTTCTTCACACTGGAGTCTTCACAGCAGTGCCACACTGCTGTTGCTGTGCCATAAGCAGGAAAAGTCACCAGCTGCGTTTGTGCTGCTCCTTTTCTTTGGACAAGGCTGCAGGGATAAGGGTACAAACCAGATTGTGGTTGTGGACCAGGGAAGGCCTTGCCCCCAGTGTCTAGCTGACACCAAGTGTATTTGCAGTGGAAGCAAGGCCTTGCGCTGCTGAGTGTTAATGCACCTGAAGGCTCATCTCCCTTCTGCAGCTCCTACCCTGATTTTGGTATTGCAGACAAAAGGTGGAGGGTATGATGCTAGGCAGCCAGAACCCCTGTTAGAATTCATTCTGCCTTTCTCCAGAAATAGTGGAAATCAAGCAGGCTGCACTTTCCTCCTGCCACATCACTGTGTTTGTCTGCCTTCCAGTTGTCACCAGACTGATCATATTTTCTATTTCTGTTCCCCCCTGACAGCCCTTCTTCGGTGGCAGCACAAGCATTAATCAAATCTCCGGGAAGATTAAATCAGGAGAAGAAGTGTTAGCAAGTCTCAGCGGACACTGGGTAATGCACAGTAACTGAAGCTGCTGACATTTTCGGCGCGTGTGGCTGCAGGGTGTGTGGGAGGACTGGCAGCCCTTGGCAGGCTCCCAGTGCTGGAGCCAGAGCTGCTGAGGGTCTGTGTCCTGCCTCCTCCTGCCATCCCCGGGGAGTCCCGCTAGCTGAGATTTCCAGCCACACCTCTCAAGGTCATTTACTCTTCTGTAGTCCCGTCAACCTGCAGTGCAAGTAACACTGGCACACCCAGAGCTTGGGCCAAAGCTGGGAGCAGTGAGAAAGGTTTCCATCAAAGCTTAGGGTCCCAGGCTTAGGATAAGCAATGAGGGCAGGAGACACAGTGTGCCTGTGACAGTGAAAATGATGAGGCTTCCTTTTGTCTTGTCGTGTTCAGTACTTCCCCAGCTACAGCAGTATCAGGGAAGAACTTCACAGGGTTTTAAATTCATTATTTTCACAGCAAACCTTTATGATGGAAGGTGGTTATTCCTCTGTCCATGAGATGAAGAACAGAGACATAGACTGGGCAGGTCAGAGCAGTCAGCAGTGCAGCCAGCACCTTTGCACACTGAGTATCCACAAGTGATCACTCTGAGGCATCTTTAAGGCAAAATCCAACAAGAATACAGGCACATAGTAGATGTAGTCAAGAGTTTTGATCAGGAACTCCTGGTAATGGAGTCAAAAGCAGTGAGCCCTGACTTTGAGCTGGACACTTAGGTATTGATCTCAGCTACAATCTAACAGCTACACCATCATTACAGTTGACCGACGCTCCCTTTCCAGTCCATAGAAACTCATTTTTGACACAATTTGTCTCGTCCTAAAGGTGATATTTAAAGTAGGCCAGGTGAAACATGCCTGGATAAAGCCCCTACTACAGTGAGGTCCTAACCACAGTGTACTCAACTCCTCCCCTCAGGCAGTCTGTCTTTTTGGTTAAAAAGCTAATGACCAATTTGCAATTAGGAGATTTGCCCTTTCTAGGTGTGTGCAAGGAGATTTGCTCCCTGTGCCTGGGTAGCTTTCCCATTCTGAGCTCCCCTTCCTGCAGGACAAGCTTTGGCGATCGCGAGTTGTGCTGGGCTGTGGAGTACCCTGTCTGCAGTGGGTCCTGCAGACTCCGTCTGCCAGAGCATGTAATCGAGTGGCTCCCCTGGGGTGCCGAGCCACATGACTGCGTGCTGCTCAGCTTCCAGCCTTCTGTGTTGGGGTTTTATCAGCCTGAAAATAATTTATTCCTCCCTTGTTCATTGTGCTGGTTGGTTGTGGTGCACAAAATGAGAATGATGTGTAAAAGAAGTTAAATGGCTTTGAAAGGGTGGCTCCATAAGCCACTGTTTGCAGTTGCATGCTGTGAATGGAGTAGCTGCTGTGCAGCGGTAGGGACGTTGTTTATTCTCCTCCCACCCGCTGGGAGTATTGGACCACTCTCCTGAGCTCTGCAGGCTTTTCTCTGGCACCATCCAATTTCCTGACAGAAATCCTCGAAGCTGAAAGGCTAATTCTCTGCCTCAGGACCTGAAAAGCCACCTGAATAAAGGGAAACAAATCTCAATGCTTTTCAGACCCTGGATCAAAGCAGCAGCTAATGGCTTGTGTATATGGCCCTTAGAGATGCAGGTGGTGATGCTGGATAATGCCTGCCTGCCTCTGCCCATCCACAGCTGTGGGCTCTTGGGGACCTGAGATCTGTCCTGGAAGTGGCACCTCAGGGCATGGCAGAAGAGGTCCTGAGGAACACTCTGAGGAGAGATGAGAGTCCCTGGGGGTTGAAGATGTTTTATGGCTGAAGATGGAGGAAATGGCCTTTGAGACATGCATTAAGGGACCACGGCAGCGGAAGAAATGCAGCAGTTGGGATGCAAAGAAATAAGTCAGTGAGAGGCAAAGCCAGTAGCCATGACCTGAATAAGGTTTGGCTGATCTCATACCATGTCCAGGCAGCTGAATGGCACCAATGCACACGCTGTTCAGCAGCTGTAATCTGGTTCAGTCCACTTGCAGTCGGCGTCGTGCTGTTCTCTGCATGCTCTGCAAACTACCCCATCTGGCTCCGCAGCAGTGCTGCGTCTGGGAGCAGGGCTGGGAAGCATCCCAGCTGGGCAGCAACACAGCGACATTGTCTAGCCAGGCTCAGATCAGAGAAGTGCTGCTTCGTGGTTGGTTGCCAAGCAGACTGGCAAGGAATAAGGATGAAAGACCCCTGGCATTTTGAAGTGCTAAATGAAATTCAGGAGCAATAATAGGAAAACATGGCTAAACTGGGAAAAAAAAAAAAAGAAGTGATGGTATCTCAGCTTTAGCTCTGCTTTGTAGAGAGGATGGTGTTTCAGTAGGCTCTGTGTGAGATTTCAGAATGGAGGAATAGAAGAAGGACTGGAAAAGGACCTGGGGATCTTGTTTATATGTGCTGGGTGGTACCTGGGAGGAACAGTGGGGAAAGCAGAGCTCTTAGGGCTTCTGGGCACCCTTGTCTGGGAACAAGACTAACAAAAGGGGCCAGGTCTCTTTCTAATTCTTCTCTGATTTAATTCGGACAATGTTTACAGGAATGTCTCACCTCATTCATTTTAGAAACTTCCAGGAAATGTATAGTGAAATTTAATGGGATAGAGGAGGAAAGAAGCCTTCTAACCATGCCCAACTCCAATCATCATCCGGAAGCAGCTTCCGTTTGTCAGCATTATTTCCTGCCACGTGTTTCTTATTGTCATTAACATTTTCACTTAATTTTTCTTCTCAGGATGGAGAAGTGCATATAAATGAGTCGAAAAATGGGAACGTGGAAATGTTCTGGAACCCAACCAGTGAAGTACGAAGGCAGAGGCTGAAGCGCCATATTGTGCTGTTTGAGGAGCAGACGGACTTTGAGTCGGAGAGGTAAGGAGCTCTGGGAATGCCTCTCTGCTGCTCCCCTGCTGGAAGTGGGACTCTCATCAGATGGCTCCAGTTCCTGAGCGGAGTTCTGGAAAGACAGTGACCCGCTCTGCCTGCACAGCCATTTACATTTTTTTTCCCCCGGTCCATTAACTCTGGAGTATTTCCATGAAGTACACCTCTGAAATAACCAGGGAGCTGGGCTGAGAAGTAGGGGAGGCTGCATTATACCTGCTAAAATAACAACTCTCCCTGAACTAGAGATCATGAACAGAGTCTCTGTAACTGCTGGAACATTTTGTGGAAGGGCAAGGTGTCAGTCTGAGGTCAGATGTCTTGTTAAGAAGGGTTGTTTCAACCACAGGCTCTTAAACTGGATGCGGGAATCAGGTCCTGGCATGAGCAGAGCAGCAGTTTGTACCGCGTAACAGGATTTTATGAGAGAATGCAATGAAACAGATGTTTAACCCTGCCTCACAATCTTGGCCAAGATCTCCAGTGAAGTCTGCAGCATGTTTTTTTAGGGTAATGTAGATTACCTAAAAATACAGTCCTGGCACATGACTTAGGCCATGGAAAGAATGATTACTTGATGCAATGAGCCTCCCCGAGCCAGCTCTTGAGCAAGAACAAGAGCAACACCACGTGGCACCGGCTTCAAGCCAGCTGATCCTGCCATCTCACCAGCACAGTTAGCTGGTACCAGCTCACATCCCAACCTGGTATATACACACTTTGCTGCCTGGCTCTGCATTACATTGGCCACTTCCCCATGGGCATCTAATTTGGGTGTGGCATCACATCACACTAAGAAGATTCCCCTTTTTTATGGGTAAAGGGATTGCACAAAGATAAAAATGCATGAACATTTAGTTTGTTCTGGACAGCAGTGGATGCCATGGCCAATAAAGTCTGTATTTGTAACTTACGGACATGCAATTGCCGTTGTCACAGAGCAGAACGGACCACGGAACATTTCTCTATTTAATCTGCTGAAGAAGATTATTTTAAAGGAGATGAGAAATCTCGGGTTTATGGACCAAGAATCTCCATTTCCCTCTTTAGCTGGGCACTGCCAGAGCCGGCTGTCCCATCAGACATTGATAGTGATACATGCATCCAGGGGAAGGAGGCAAAAGTCAGAATTTTAGAGATGCTTAACAGACACTCCACCAAGCTCCTCATGCTGACAATTGCATGAATAAATTACCATCTATCTTATCCAGGTTACATTCTGCCTGCATTGCTTAGTCTTTCCTGCAGTGCTGAAAATCACCTGTTTTCACAAATGCTGGAGAGTCTCTGAAGCTCATACCATTACACGGCTCACCACAGAGGTCTCGTTGTCCGACACAAGGCAGCTCTTGATGGAGTAGTTTGCCCTTGTCAAACAATTTTGTGTGCGTCCTTCTGAGGTTCTTAGAATCAGAGGACTCGCTCTTTACACCACAGCATTCCTTAGGACTGACTATGCCACTGCGTTTTTTTCTTGAGTCGTTATTTTCACTCCTCCCTCCCCCACCTCCATTGCTCTGAGTTGAAATTGAGTTTCCTTCCTTTGTTTCTGAGAGAAAACGTTCATACACAGGAAAATGGGAGTGACATGACAAAAAAGACAGGAAAATGTTCCTCTGCCTTCAGTTAATTACCAAAGAGGCTGCTTTTTTGGAAGTGTGGTGTTAAAGTATGGTGATAGAAATATAATGAGAGCATCAGTATCTCTCTTAAATTAAGAGCTTCACAGCAAACTCCAAATTAAATGCAGTAATCATCCGCTAAATAGAACAGTCTGGATCTTCAGGGCTGGTTCTAACCACTAAACCACTGGGTAATATGTTGGGAGGACTAGCTGCTAATCTCAGAAGTATTTCCAGTCTGAAATGAAGATTAGAGGAACTGTGGAGAGGCCCATCACACCTCAGCTGTAGTGAAAAAAGAAAAGGTAGTGATTTTTCTCTGGTAAAAGGCAGATTCTCTCCTCCAGGCAGAGGCTCAGTGGGGCATCAGATGACAGATCATGTATCTTTTGGCAGCTGAAAACAAGTGTGAGTTAAAGCCAGTGTTCGTGCTGGCAGTTTGTGAACACAAGTACATGTCCCTTTCTTGCAGATTGAATCAGCCTCCTGCAAACCTGGCTGCTAATCCTATAGAGCAGTACCACATTGCATGTGCAGCCGCCAGCCGTGCACGTGAATTCATTCTCCAGTGCTTCTACACATTAAATATAAAGCCTTTTTTTCAGGGATAGACATTAACATAAAGGCTCCTAACCATAAGTGATTGAAGTGGCAAGGGAGATGTAAGAGATTCTCCATTGTACATCAGTCACCTCTAAAGAGGCCACTGACCTCAATGAATCGAGCATAACTATCTTAGAACACACACAGACAGCGCTGAGGACAGTAATGGATATCGCAGGTGATGTTATCTAAGAGGAAGTTCCCCTCTTGGTCAGTAGATCATTGTATACAGCTTTCAGTGTTCCCATTCTCATCATATTTTTCTAATTTACAAGCCAAAACTGAGCCCAAGCAATCCTGTTACAGTTCCTCTGGAGTATCAACAGACCGGAGAAGTGTCTCTGGACACAAAAAAAACAAGGAAGGTGCCAGCTGGCAAAAGGCATTGTCGGTTCTAAGGCGGTTTAACTTGCTTCCCTGTTTATTTCTAGGCTTTGGCAGCACGTTACCAGTGCAATAACCAAAGGCGATCAACACAAGGCGACGCAGGAAAAATTTGTGCTGGAAGAGGAGCAGAGGAACGCTGCCCGGGAGCGCAGGGAGAGCGGCACAGACTGGAAACCGCTGCTCTTCCAGCACGACGCCACGGCTAACGAATGGCGCTACAAATACGAGGAGTGAGTGCGGTGGGGGTCAGGCACAGACCGCGCTGCGTGATCCCCAGGGAGGCAAGCAAGGTTATGGACCTGGAATGGGAATAGCTGGAAATGAGGGTGTGGCAATGGAAAATCTGCTGCGCCATTGGTCCAAATCCCTGTTGCTGCACTCAAGTGTGGAATCATTTAGCAGAGAGTTTCTGCACTGTGGGAGCAGAGTTGACAACTGTGCACCCCTCCCCTGGCAAGAAAAGTGAAGCTTCTGGAGACTGAACCCCCCCTATTCACTGCTAGGAGCTGTGAATGTGGAGCTTCTGGAGACTGAACCCCCCATATTCACTGCTAGGAGCTGTGAATGTGGAGAGAAGTATCACCCCCTCTACTCTGCCCTAGTGAGGCCACAGCTGGAGTAGTGTGTCCAGTTCTGGGCTCCCCAGTTCAAGAGACAGGGAAGTACTGGAGAGAGTCCAGCAGAGGTTGTGAAGATGCTGAGGGGTCTGGAGCACCTCTGTGCTGAGGAAAGGCTGAGAGCCCTGGGGCTGTTCAGAGAAGACTGAGAGGGGATCTGATCAATAGCTAAAGCACTCCTGGGGGGCAAGAGGATGAGGCCAGATTCTTGTCAGTGGTGCCCAGTGACAGGACAAGGGGCAACGGTCACAAACTGGAACCTGAGGTTCCATCTGAATATGAGGGAAAACTCCTTTGCTGTGAGGGTGGCAGATCCTGGCCCAGAGAGGCTGTGGAGTCTCCTCTGCAGAGATTCCAAACCCACCTGGACACCGTGATCGAGGGCTCCCCGCTCTGGGTGACTCAGCTGGAGGGTTGGATGAGATCTCCAGAGGACACTTCCAACCCCTACCATTCTGTTATCTGTTACTCCTCACGGTGCATCTGTGGATACCCTGGTTGCTGACAGGGACGAATGGCTGCCCAGATGCGTGTGGAATTGGTGCATTGCTCTTAATGCCCCTTGTGTGGGATTCTTGCTTTTCTGATGTTTTTTCTTTTGGTCTCAAAAGTTTAAGACCTTGGGATCCTTTGAATGACATTGCCCAATTTGAGAAGAATGGGGTGCTTCAGACCATGGAAAGACACTTATCCACAAGGATGTCAAACCACAAAACAACATGCATAAGCAATCAGATTACACGGCACAAGGTAAAAAGCCTGTTTTGGGGAATATAATATTCTTCATGATTGTTTAGAGGCATGGCCCTTTTCTGCAGCATTTCCGTGTAAGCTCAGCACAGACTGAAAGGTTTGATTTGGGTAGATATAGATGACAACTCTAGTCTTGCAATATTATACTATCATTAACTCCGAATAATCGTAGTTCTTGGTTGACATATCCTGTCTGGTTTGGCATTTTTCTTCCACCCAGTGTTAGTGATGATGACTCCTGTGCTGGGTTTTGCACGTGACTGAGCTGAACTTCACTGTTCGGTGTTGTCAAAGCGGGAAACTTCCCACAGTGAGGGTGTGCGCAAGGTTTTGGAGAACACAACTGAGATCCTACACCTTCCCTTTCAGTCTTTGCCATCTGCCTTTATCACTTAGTTCTTCTTAGGCAAGAGAAAGAAACCTCTCTACATCCTTCCCCCCTAAGCAGAGGTGATATTGTCTGATTTCTCTGCATTCATCTTTGGAGTAACGGAGGCCATTTGTAAAATGCTTTGTAAACACAGAGCTGCTGAACTGGATGGATATAACCCAGATGACACTGAAGAATTCATTATTATGTACATAGACTTTTCTTTTATAATACCCCAAATATGAATGTCTCTGAATCAATGGAAAAGTCGAGGTTCATAGCTTCTTTTTAGACCCTCCAGTGAGAATCAACGTGTTTGGTTTATCCATCTGAGATAGGGAGAAACTTTGCAAAGTGCATCAAGAAATTGGGCATAAAAGTCCTGTGATGTTTAAAGCTTTCAGGCACCTTCTGAAAAATCTTCCCTGGGAAATTTCATTCTAAATTTTTCTTCTTTTCATCTTATGTATCTGTTTGGTGGGTATGCAACTCAGCAAAAGAAGTATGAAGTTCATCACTGGTGTGTGTCAAGCTACAACCAGAATTATGTGGATGATGTCTTACGGATGTTGTCATTTGAGGAAATGCTTCTGTACAGGGCATGTGTGTAATATCCTTAAGGAGCTGCCAGGAGTCCAATCACCAGGAGTTGCTGAGAAAGCAAACAAACTTGCAATCTCACAGATATTCCTCGGCACCCCAAATTATTTTGTTGGAAGCCAATCACAAGAGCCTTCAATTTGACAGTGACCGAGTCTCTTTTGATCCCTGTTTTATCCAGAGGTCTGCCAAAGATTGCAGGCGCCGCAAGACCAGTGATCAGCCATCTAACCACAGCCAGAATACAGAGAGCAGCTGTTCGACACCAGAGTCGGTGCAGGAACTCTCGGATGACGATGGCAAGTATTTGGGTATCTCTGGGTCGGGCTTTAACGTTCTTCTCTCGGTACCTTATTCCTTGAGCCAACCCTGGGACATTTCCTGGCCCAGTTAATACCATGAGCCCATAGCCCACAGGCAGACACAGAGAACATTTGGCTTTTCTGCTCTCCATATGTAATACTTCTCTTTCTGCCTTACACCACCTACGCCAATAATGGCTTCCCAACTCCTGGCACAAGCATGTTGGAAAAATACACTGACATTCCAGTCAACAGATAGAAAACAGGCTTTATTTCTCATTCCCTCTTCTCAGCATTTGCTGGAGGTCACCTTGATTGTTTCAGAGCTGGGGACAGGTGTGAGCACTCTATTCCCCTCCCCTCAGCTGGGAACCATGCTGCAAAAATTGGTTCCTGAGAGCCGAGAAAAGGCCCCAGGCCAGTGACCCACGGGGTCACTGTGTGCAAGATTCTGTCCCCTGTTTCCTTCTCCTCATGTTTCCTCCTGAAAATGTCCCTGCTGGCTGTGACAATTTCATCACAGCCAGCCACTTGCTGGGTGAACCTGATTTGTGTTTCACCACTACCAGAGATGGTCATGTAACATGTAATGTCCTTCAATCCTTTGCAGCAGGGTTTGAAAGCCTGTGCGCTCAGTGTGGGAAAGAAATGAATCACCTGAAGGAGATCCATTCAGCCGTTTTATCCCTACAGAGAGCCCAACAGGACATACACAGGTAACCATTTCTTTCATCAAATCAATTATCTTAATCAGCTAAAAATAGCCTTTGGCATTTAAGGCTTTCGGAGCATCCTCATCAGCTGCAGGGGTGCAGTTAACAACTGCTTCAATAGGTTATCTACTAACACACTGGAAAGGCAAACCCACCCCTACTTGATAAAATCTTTACCTCTTAAGACTGTCTTTATGGGGCAAAAAACCTCACCTTGGCCACATTGAGCATCTCTTGGCACTCCTGACTGCAAAAGAGCTGCAGGAGTTGGGAGGGGGTGAAATGGGTCCTGGCTATCAACAAATCTCTGCTAGGCAAGAAGGTGCAGGGTCTCCCTTCTCATCAAGTATGTGAGGAGTTTTCTCCATGTGCTGTAGAGACACAGGTGTATGGTCTAAAAAATGAGGTTGTGGGTGAAAACCAGCAAATGTCCATTTCTGCATAAATTGCTAGTTGCTCTCTAAGGGCAGCAGTGAGCACAGCTGCTTAACCTACTGCTGGCAGAGGGCTTAGCCCCTCAGACTGCCCTTGGGAGGACAGGGGGGTATTAAGTGCTACACCTGCTCCCGTTGCTTCCCCTCTGCAGGAGGAGTATTATCCAGGCCTCCTGAGGCATCAGTGGGGTTGGGTCACACATAATCCATCAATGATATGCTCTAGCTATTCTCTGCTGCTATTGGGGATGTCGGGGCAAGTTCTTGTATTTGGGAAGGTTAGGGCATGGGCTTGTGGGCGGGTGCTGGATGAAGAGGTTTCCTGTGGGTTGTACCCTCACAGCAACCTGCGTGCTCTGCCGGAGCCACCAGCAGCCGCCACCAGGAGAGCTTCTCTTTCTGTTAAAAAGAGGGGAGGTAGAGTGTGCAGGGCATTGTGCTGTACTGTGAAGGTGTCCCTGAGGTCCAGAGATCCCTCCCTGTGTGAAAGCTCTGGGTATGCACACACATGTGAATGCACACCTCCCTCCAACACACAAATAAACACGCTGCTTTCTCTTCCAGAAACCTCAGTGCTCTGAACAAAAAGTCCTTCCACAGGAAGGTCTCTTCTGAAAGCTTCCTCCTGGACTCTCGCTGTTGGTTTCTCCTCTGCATCTTTCTTACGTGTCAACTATTCATTAATTATGTCTTCAAATAAAATCACTATGTTTGGCAGCAATAACAATTACCGGCTGCAGGAGGGGGGCCACTCGCGCAAGGAGCCCAGTGAGGCACCAAAGCACTTTAGAACCAACGCGGCAGAGGTGGAAGAAAGTTGAAAAACCAGGTTAAAAAGGGACCTGAGAACCTGCAAAACTTTGTTCCTGAAGACTATGTCATTTTTGCCTTTTACATGTACATCTTCAAGGACCTCTTAACCTGTACGGGCCTTAATGCTGAAGCCAAATGTAGCTTTAATTGTGCAATTTGTTTTCTATGTCTTGTCATTTTCTGATGCAACTAATAATTACCCAGCAGTATTGGTACCCCCAAAATGGTAAACACTTGGTGTTTTGGAAAGGTTGTGCCAGTCTGGGTCATAGCTCTACGAGGGAGGGAGGGAGGGAGGGAGGGCAGCTGGGGAGCCGTGAAGAGCTGATGTCCACAGTGCCTGTCCAGCTGCCTTTAATTATGGGAGGGAGCACACTTGGTCCAAAAAAGCCACCCCTGGGATATTAAGTCATGATCTGTTTGGTCAGCGTGCACTGAATGGGGCCTTGGGATGTTTTATTTTCCATTCCACAGGATCTGTAAATATGCACAATTTCCTAGAGCCACTCCTCTTTAGGAAATGGGAAGTATTCAGTGAAAGCTCCTTGTTTGGTTTCAGAGATGACTGGTGTCCCGGGTCAGGCCCATCAAGTGTAATGTCAGACACGCCTGTTTGTAAAACCCAGTCACTTATTATGATGATTATTATTGTTATGATTTGCTATATGGCTGTTTTATAATCTCACACACTAGCATTGTAGAGAGGAATCCACTGCCCCGGGGTACGGGAGAGGGTCAGGAACAGTTATAGGTGCACGTGTGCGGTCGTAGGCACATTTATTGTCAGAGGTCAGGAAGGAGGGAGGTTTTTGCCACTGCATTGCTCAACTCTGTTAATAGTCTTCCTATTTTACACCATTTTTTAAAGATTTGCAATATTTTCTGTAGACAGCGAACAATACTAAGCCTTTCTTTTATGGCCTGAAGTAGTTCCAAGTGGTAAGTACTGCTATATATACAGCCTTAAAATACTTAGTGGTGGTGCCAGTCTGGGCTATCTTTCAATGTAAATGTTTCCAAATTTTTAAATACATTCCTTGTCATATTCCCCAGTTAGGGGAAACCTATTTGTGCTTGATATGTTGAAATAAAACTACACAGAACTTTCAGTGGCAGTCTGTCTGACAAGTTATTTTTGTGTCTGAACTTGGTTTTGTGTTCTATAGCATTTCACAAGTAAACAACTCTTAGGGCATGCTTTTTAGAGAAAAGCTACGGGAAGAGGAATCTCAGAAATCTTAGATACAATCCGTAAATTGGAACAGCAATAGCATTTTGATCCCCTCTGGCTCAAACTGTCTGTGCCATCTGATTGTAGCAACTTCCTCAGAACAGACAGAAAAGTAGTTACCTTGGTTTTCACTGTTGTACATGTAAATGTACAGACTTGTCCTGGGCTTAGAAAACCTTTACATGAAGGAGGTAACTTGATAGAGAGTAGATAGTTCCATGGGGAGAACCACAGCTCCCTGACATGAACAGACAGGATAGGGGCTGGCATCCGGAAGCCGACGTTCAAGAAACAAATCACCAATAATAAAGGGCAAGAGTGACTTTGGTATTAGCAAAAGTGTCCAGAAACCCAAAGGATTCTTCAAGGATCCTTGAAGAATGTCAACAGTATTGATCCAGGTTAGGTGCCTTTTTGAAGGATGTCATCATCCTAGTGACTCCTTTTTGAGGATGTCGGACCCATTCCATGTGCAGTGTGAAGTGTGGTGAGCGGGTTCCCGCTGGCCTCATCCTGGGAAGAAACGTCCTGCCTGGCTATGCAGAGTCCCATGGGCACCTCAAAAGTGTTGGTTCCTAATGCTGTGCAAACGCATCTACCAGTGTCCTACCTCCCTGTGAATGCTTCAGCAAGTCGGCGCATCCCTGGGCTGTCAGCAGAGCCTCCCTGTCAGAAACATCCCATCTGGGACCACATATTCAAGTGGCCAATAGGAGCGTCTTCTGTAAAGATGTTTCGTTCTCTTGGGTATCAATATTTGAAAAATAGTTACTAAAATAAATAAATAATTCCATCCCCAAGCAAATGCTTGAAATTCTTTGGATCACTTCCATTTTACCAAACTACACACCCACAGGGATTTCTCTGGGACTTGTTACTGCAGTTAAAACAAATACTGTTACCACCAGAGGAGCAGTTCGGTGAAAGAAACTATTAACAGGCGTAAACTAATTATTCATCAAGAAGAGGAGTTTCCAACACTTAGTACCGCTGCAGGGGATTAAAATTAATCCAAAAAGGAACAATGTATAAATCCTTGTGCCATTAATGTTAATCCAATTTCAACATCTGGAGGGAAATGTTGCTACATGCCAGTGACATGCACACGGAGAATGAGAGGTATTCTTGAGGAGAAACATGGCCAGAAGTGTTACTTCTCTAGGAGGAATGGCTGCTGCTGAGAAAGTTGAGAAGCTCTTTTAGGACTTTAGAAAATGCAGTTATGTGCCTAGTTCTTCCGGTTTGGGGAAAAAACTCTCCTTCCGTCCTTCGCCCCTCTTCAGGACGAGCGGGCAGCCCTGCAGCCACAACGCGTGAGCTTTGGGCGGAGAGACGCGAATCGGCCCATTTTCTGACAGGGTCTGACTGACGCCTCATGTACGAGGGCACGTCCCGGCTCAGGACGCAGGGCCTCAGGCTGCAGTGCGGGGACGGTGGACGACGTGCCACCCGGCCACGCCCTTTCCCCACGTTTCGGTCCCGAGCCGAGAGCCGCGGGGAGGGGCGGGAGGGGCGGGGGCCCGCCCGGCGGATAAAGGGACGGCGGCACCTCCCCAGGGGACGTGCCGAAGAAGCGCGAGAGGGAGCGCGCAGCGGGAAGCGGCCGGCGCTGGTATGGGAGCCGGAGGGGCAGTGGGGCTGCTGGTGAGTGCCGGGGACGGAGCGGGAGGGGATGGGGGGCGCTCCGACCGGAGCCGAGGTTTGCAGGCGGGGGCTCGTCCTCCGCCTGCTCGCCGCGGGTGGAAGCCGCAGCCGCCCCCGCATCCCTCTTTGCGAGGGGAAAAAATCGTCCTCAGAGTCCCGCGCGGAGCAGCTTTGCGTCGTTTTCCGCCCTCCTCAAGCGACTTTAGTAATTTCCCTTAAGTGTTAGGAGATTTTTACTTTTCTTTCGTTTGTTGTAGTTTCGTTTGGGGTTTTTTTGATCGGTTTTTTAGTTACCTTTTTTCCTGTTGTTGTTTCTTTTTTGTTATGGTTGGGGTTTTTTTTTGTGTTTGTTTTGCTTGAGGTTTCGGGAATCCGGAGCTGATGCGATTTTCCTGAACTGAGAAAGGATAAGGAAGCGCAGCAGTCGTGGGGGTAATGCCAGCCCCAGCCTGGCGAGGTCCCCAGGCGGGATAGGAGCAGGTGGTGTCTCTCCCCAGCCCCGTCGCAGGCGCCTTTTTTTCTCTCCTTAAAAAAAAAAAAAAAACCAAAACTGCAAGTGAGCAGTGAGCTCTTTAATAGTCCTTACGTTATCTAATTGTGAAACTGGTGGTTTTCTCAACTACGCGATTCATGGGGAAGACTTTCAGTCCCCCGGGCAGAGAGTTGAAAGAGCGGAGCTGTGGCAGCCGGGGAGTGGGAACACCCGATTTCAGTTTAGAAACTCGACGCTGAGGGCAATTACCGTCGGGAGCCCCGCGGACGTGACGTCCCGTCCCCGCTTTAGCACTTTCTCTCGCCTGCGTGTTGCGAGGGCCGTAGGGAGCCCGTCCCCCCCCCCCCCGGGGGTCCCAGCCGCTCCCCGGGCAAAGACCCCCTCCGACGGGAGGCCGGCCGAGGAGTAGGCGTCCGCGGGGCTCTTGGGGAGCCTAAAAATCCAAACTTCCTACTGCTCCTGCGATGCAATGAGTCACTCAAAAAACAAGCCTAACTCGCTGCTTTCTGCAGAAGATGAGGGAGCCATCAAGAAATGTTGGAGGAGGTCTCCGGGGCGCATCCTCCTTTTTGCCGGAGGAGGACCAACACCAACGTTCCCGAATTAAAAAGATGAGAGAGTAGAGATCTGAATCCCTTGCACAAGGCAGAAACCTCAGCCTCTGAAGTTCACGTGTGCTGAATTAGTTTAAAAAAAAAAAAAAAAAAGAGGGTGGGGATGTGGGGTAATAGTTACCAAAAACCCGCCAGCCGCTGCTCTTGGCCCAGCTTTGTGATGGTAATTAGTGCTGTGTGCGGCACGCTTTGCAGAAATTACTTAGAGTTGCCTGTGTGGCTTTCTGAATGTGTTTCCAAGTCTGTGTGGGAACATCTCCCTGAGATGGTTATCGTGCCCCGGGAGGATGAATCGCTCCATGCCGGTTTGTCTCTGCTGTAGGTTATGCTGATGATGATGCCTGGAACCAGAACTGAGGACTGTGGGCAGGGAGAGTACTTGCATGAAGGTCACTGCTGCCTGTTTTGTCCAGCAGGTAAGACACCAGACACCTATATCTGGTAACAGCTCTGGTGGTTTTTTCCCCATGGAGAGGACTGACACTGTTGGGTGTTTTTTTTACATCACTTCCGGTGAAAGTGTAAGGCCTAGTTGGAGCTGTGGTGGCTTCTCAGTGCCTTTAAGGCCAGGCTCCATCAGGCTCCATTTTCTAAGTGAGCGCCACCGCTTGAGCAATAGGTCATGAATGGGAGAGGTGCTGTGGCAGTGAGCCAGAGAACTTCTGCCGGCTGTTGATCGTAAAGCGTTCAAAGTTGAGTCGAGGTGGTGGTATGATTTGTTTGTGGGGGTTTTTTTATTGGTTGGTTGGGTTTTTTTTAAGTTAGCACAAAGACCAGACCCAGGGGAATTCTGATATTTCTGTATCTGTAGGTAAAACTTTGATTTGCCTTTAGTTTGTCTTTGCCCTCCCCTCCTTGCTCAATGTGTGCAGTTACCGAGCTCTTGCTGGAGTGCTGTCTGGGTGTATCGGGAGATCCTTCAGGCAAAGGAGAAGAGAAGCTGTTACCAGCAGCTCTCCCAGTGCCTGCCATGCCCCTTCAGAGGAGATGGCTCTGGCCACGTGGGTGATGCCATGCTGATGCAGTGAGTCGCCCTCATCCCTGGTGCCGCCATTGGCAGGGGCCTGGCTGGGTGCCTTGTTTGCCGCTGCTCCCTGTCTGTGCCACAAAGTGCGAACGTGCCTGCTGACAGCGCTGCCCAGGTCGGATCACTTGCTGTGCTGTTTGCTTGCGAGGAGGGGTTGAACTTCCACCAAAAATGGCTTTGTGCTGTAACATCCTGTTATAGTTACAACGATCTTGTGAGACTGCTGCTGGTTCTCCTCTTCCACAGGTACTTACGTTGCTGAGCACTGCAGTGCTCCGCATTCGAGAGGAGCATGTGTCCCCTGCATGGAAGGAGAGACTTACACTGCCCATGAGAATGGCTTGGAAGAATGTCTGTCGTGCAGGCAGTGCAAAGATGGTATCAAGCACAATTTTGATAAAATCCTTCCCCCCCCCCCGAACAGGGAAGCCTGGTCATCTAGTGGCTTGGCTTTTTGTGATGTGGGTGTGGTGTGGTTTTTGTGGGTTTTTTCTCACTTCCAGTCATTGAGAATATTGAACTTCTAAATCAATTGCCTTTATGGCCTGAGTATAATTTTTTCACAGTTGTAGAGAGTCACAACTTTTATATTTACTTTATAACCTATATTTTATTTTTAGATCAGATAACTTTGAGAACTTGTACTCTGACGCATGATGCTGAATGCCAATGCAAACAAGGGTATTTCTGCCCTGCTGAGGGCTGTGAAATATGTCAGAGATGCACTACAATGTAAGTTTGATAGTGATTTTTATAAGCGACTGTTTTCCTTCTAGGGAATGTTAGACCTGTGGCCCAATCTGTGCCAATGCCTAACACATTACTGGGCTGTAAATGACTGCCCCAAAGCTAAATGGCATTATTCATGAATTCAAATTGTAGGTGTCAAAATACATAAGGTTGAGACCTAGAAAGATATGGATTTTGGTATTGTTATGCTTGTTGCCTGTGGCTGTAAGCTTACACTCTTCATGTCTTCAGATTAGTACTTCTCCACGTACACCCCTGAATGAGCTTTGTAGCAGCTAGTCCAAAATTCTGGAAGGTTGAACCACCTGCTGAAGGAAACTAATCTGTGCATGAATAATGCATCTGCTCGGTGGGTTGGTTTGTTGTTTTGGTTTGGGTTTTTTTCCCTGCCACTTGGAATCTAACGTGAGCTTTATCTGCTTTTCTATTTAATCTTGTAGCATTATCTTAAGTTGTTTAAAGGGTGCACTTCTAACAAAGTTATCTGTTTGTGCATGTTCTGTTCATGTCTTGAACCTCTGCCCAAAAATAAATCGGGCCTGGGTAGAGCTGCATATTGCTCTGGGAATGTTGATAGAACCCTGTGTTGCTGTCTGCTTCAGGTGTCCGGATGGGAAAGAAATTGTGCGGAGTTGCAATGCTACCATGGACCTTGGATGTGGCTTACCCAACCAAGGTCTGGCGCGCAAATACCACTCAGCTTGGGTTGTTGGGTCTGTGGCCTCGGGGTAGTAACACCAGAGCAGGCTGTAAAACAGTGGTTTGAGCTACTGTAACACATTTAAGAGCTTCTGTATTTTGCTCTGGAAATGACTTGCTAAAGACAAGCTCTCAAGGGGGTTGGAGTGACAGTCTTAAATTTCACTTGGTGAAAAGCTATCATCTATTGTGGTGTTGTCAGAGTTGCAACAGTGACACTGATGAATGTTATGGTTAGTGCTAAGATTTCTTTCATGTTTTCTATGTCTGAGAAGCTGTGTATGAAGCAGCTTTCTCTTTTGCTGGTAGATAGCCTCTGCCAGACCAGAGACAGCAGAAACTGATGCTACCAAGGCTACAGCACCTGAAGCTCACTTTTGTCTTTTGCATACTTGTGTCCCCCTAGTCTTAAATGTCTCTACAAAGAGCCTTGCAGAAGTTGTATTTCATCCCCTGCTGCCTTTGGGTTAATAATGTGCAGTGTGAGCGAGTCCTTGCATGCACAGGTCAACTGATAGTCCCAGCACAAGCTGACTGGGTTGTTGTACTAGTGCTGTGCTTGGGCTGTTCCCAAGACAGTAAGAAAGACTTGCACTTCAAAGTATCAGAATATGGGGACTACTTCCATTCTAATTTTATTCCTGTTCCTTTCACAGAAAGCACAGCTTTTGCTTGGATTGTTGTCATTGTTTTGGTTGGTTGTGGTTTGTTGCTGTTCTTTGTAATTAGGAAGCTGAAGAATAATAAAGGTAACTGCTTGATTACTATCCATAAACGTTCCGGAACTAGGCAAAGCAGTGCTACGGCTGTCCCTGGGTTTTGTGTTACTTTATAGGGAGCCTGTTTAAACTTTAGCTTATTTAGTATGTGAAACAATTAGTAACTCGTGTATAGTGGAGACTAATTTTGTTCAGTAAATGCATAAACTTTCACTATAAGCTTTCTTACTTTGCTGACAGATGCCTTTGCTTCAAAGCAAGATTAGCATGAGGTCCCTAAAATGAATTTCCTATCTACTTGCATTGTAATGGTGAGGAGTGAGAGAAATCTGTGTGGAGCTCAGACATATGGGGCAAGAATTAACAACTAATGAGATGATTAACTACTCTAATTCACTGTGTTTGGCTGGGGAGATTTTTTTTTCTATAAATTGTTGCCCTTTCATTTGAGCCTCTTAACGTGTTATGTCCTAACTCCTCTGTGAAATTTATTTTTTCTCAGGGGAAATGAAGGGGTTTTCCTGCAACACTCTCTTACACCACTGCATATTAAAGTGTTTTTGCAACTAGTTTAGTTAGAATGATGCTGAAAATTATTCTGCATTTTGAATGTTAACATTGTTCAAATAATGTGTTACTGGTTGTATTGGAGTAAGGACAAATTCTGCCTTCGCTTTTGTATTGCAATAGCCCACAAAAACGCTAAGAAGCATCATCTGGAGGGGGGTGTGTGATAAAAGTGGCTTAAAAGCTAAACCACATCTTGTGGTCTGTATTTTAGTAAGGGGGGGGGAGGACAGGACACATGACACTCTTCAGCCACTGTAAAAAGTCACAGTATATGTGCTGTTGGAAGCTGAGTACCACTGTCATGAGGTATATGACAGGTCAAGGAAACTAAATGGCTTGTGTAAGAGCTTTGGTTTGTATTACAAATGTTTGTATTACAAGTATCTACTGCATGTAACTAGTGTGTGAATTCATCTGTGTTTAAATTGCTGCATTTCCTTAAGGTTTCTTAGATGTTTATTTTGTTTTCCAGCTGCTTCAACTGCTAAAGATCCAGAGAAAGGTCTGGTAAGTATATGATGGATCATGGGTTTCACCTCACTTTTGTGCAGCTTAATTGTACCTAATGTAGCTCTCGATTTTTGCCTCGCTGTAGACCTCTGGTAGGATGTGTTACTGTGATGCAACAAGTTGCGATACATACAGGGCCAAATGTTAGCAAAGGCCTGATGCATTCATTAGCTGCATGTGTCCACTGAAGTTGGCCTTTCCAGTACTTCCCTTTGAAACATTCCAGAGCCCGTGGCCAGTTTGTTTTGAAAGTGGGGGGAAAAAAAGCTAGGCTGAGTGCAAGTTTTTCCCTTGAGACTGTCTCCAAGTGATGCCTTTATACAGTTAGTTCTTTGCTGCTTCATGTGTGTATTCCCCAGGCAACACCAGCCATTGCTTCCCCGCATGGTGGTGTTCTGGTGTTCCCTGCATTTTGGCTACAAGGTTATTTGTTCAGAGCACTGACTTGTCTTGCTCCAGCAAAGTGACAGAGTCTTCCTGCCTTTGGGCTCGTGTCCAGGCTGCAGGCCAGCACCTGGCAGTCTAACCTTTTGGTCCTAGATGGTCCCATAAGATATGGGGTTCAAGGTGCTCAGAGCACACCCATTCAGAAGTATGTTCCTGAAAAGGTTTTGCCAAGCTAAGGCTGGCTGCTGGCGTGTGTCCCACCTTAAAGCTGGGTGCACTCTGGTCTCTTGTACTCAAACACCATTTCAGATCCTTGCAGTTTCAGTCTAAAAAGATTATTGCTAGTCTAGTGGTTTGCAAGATAAATGCAAGACTAGGTTCTATTTAGCTAGTCTTAACTGTAGCCTCTGTGTTTAGAGGGTACACTCCTAACAGTGCAGTGAGGCAAAAATAAGCTCAGTCTTTGCTAGTGTGGTTAATGGTGTGTAACACCAAACTGCAAAACAAATGTTTGGCTTGATGAGGATTTTAGGAAGGCATCCGGATTCCTCTTGTAGCATATGTGCAGCACCTTCTCTCTGCTGCCTTTCTTGTAGTCCATCCAATGCACGGTGCATGAGCTCTTGTCTAATCTTACTAGTTAGTTGTTTCAATTAATTAAATGCATCTTAATCATAACAAATACTTGAAGACTGCAGAAACAGAATTGGAAGATCTGTTAAGCATTACCTTAAATTCCTCTCTCTTTTATGGTACATAAGTGGCTCATATATATGAATCACCCATGGGTTCTTGTTGGGTTGTCTCTCCTCCATGCCAGATTTGCAGTGCTTTGTGCATTCGTAGAACCTGCTGAAGAATCATGACAGAAAGCTTGGTCAAAATGCTGTAGCATAGGAATAGGCAAATACAACATCTCTAATTTGAATAACATGGTAGTAGAATAATGCAATCACAAATTGATGCATGGTGATGCTTAGCTCTGGTGTAAGAGTTATCACAGACGAGTTGCAATGTCTGCACACTTGGACTGTTCAGGCTTCTGTAATGAAAAGCTTATTTACTAAGAGTTACTTGGAAGCAGTCCTGAGACCAGGTATTTTGTCACTAACACACTGTCTTTTCCAGAGTACCCCTGACTGTATAGTGCTGTAGAAAAAAAAAAAATATACTGCTGATACTGTATGTCATTCCAGAACAGCCATGCTGTTTGCCTGCAGTCACTCTGTTAACTATTTAAGTACTCTGTATAAGTAGGATCAACTTGCTTAACCTGTTTGCACCCTTAAATAGAAAGTGTATTTAATGAGGATGATGTACAACTACATGTGTCGTGCACGGAGTGGTTCCCCTCACATGCCTGCTAATGCATGTTAGTCACGTGGTGGTATTACACATGTCACTGACCTTGTACAAACTGACATCACACTGGCTCATGCTCATGAGGGAACTGTACCTTAAACACAAGGCTCATGGGGAAAACAGTTACTCTTACCCTCTTTTTTTTTTTTTCCACCCTTTTTTAAAAAAAAAAGAAAACCTTCCTAGAGCTTTCCAGTTGTAGTACTACCTAATACACTAGATAGATGATCTGCTTTGTACTGCTCTTGATGAGTTGGAGCCATACTCCCCAGCATATGCTTGTTTAGTGTGTTGAAGGTGCTGAAAACAATGCAGCCTTCCTTCCTCACTTGCTCCCCTCTGTCCCCTCTCTGAAGCTATGCACTGTGCACTGGTGCTCACGGGTGTATTTCAACTGATTTCTACTTTGTGAATCCACCAGAAAAACTAATCTGGTCAGAAGAAGCCCAAGCTAGTGCATGTTATATGGAGCTGACAGGCTGTTATCAGCTGGGTGAGAGCTCTGACCAGCAGCTCTGATACAAGGATAGGTGTGAGGCCCCTGTTGCTCTTCAGTCAGCAGGTGCAGCAAGGCAATTTACTTTCCTCCTGTCTCAGGAGGGGTGTATATGCTCTATTCCTGGAGAGGAGCAAGTAGCAGCATATGCCAGTCAAAACATCAGGAAAAGTTCCCTGTTTTCATTGTGGAGGTAGCCTGTGAGGCTTACCCCACAGTCCAGTGGGAGCAGAACAGCCAGCAAAGCAAGAGTTTATACTCTGAAACCATTTAAAATCAAGTCTATAAAGGTTATAACTGTTGCATGGTTGTAACTTTGCCAATTAGCGGCTGTCATTATTTTTCTGATGTCTAATAACTTCAGGTATTGTTTTCTTCCTCCAACCTGTCTTTGAAGGCCTACCTACGAAACATCTGAAATATGTCCTTATTCTTTACAGAAGTCTGAGGGCAGTGCTGAAAACCTCATGTTGCCAGAAGTGGAGATACCTGCAAATAACTTGTCCACACCAGAGAGTGAGAGCTCTGAGAGCCTCAAGGAAGGAGTGCAAGCCAATGTTAATGTTGAAGTAGAAAGCACATCAACAGAAGATAACAGTGTTGCGCTTCATGAGCGGGGCAACATCCTGTGTGCTGTCTGGAGGTGCTACAAGGAAAGGTGCTGGAGGAGGATTGCTGAGCCTTTGCTACTAGCAAAAGCTGTTCAGAATCCTGCTGTTCATCAGAATGCTCCACCTAATGTACCAAGTGGTAGGATGCAAGCAAATCGTAGGGTGAGTGTGTATGTGAAATTACCATCATGTTTTCTCTGGCGCATGTGTTATTTCAGTGAAGTTCTTAACTATTCCTTGTATGATAGATGTGCTATTTTCAGGCAGAATGATTGGGAAGAGGAGGCTTGCCCTTGAAGATGTAATGGAAAGTACAGGAAGTGATGTTTTGGGAAAGCAGACTTCAGTCCCTTATTTAATCTTCTCTGCCCCTCTTATCTTCCTGGTCAATATTTACACAGAAGCTCTTTTGCAACAGCAGCAAATGCATGGGCTTGTTGTTTCACTCTGCAGCAAGTAGCATGGCTATTTCAGTGTGCAGCTCTCTCTGCTCAAAACCTTTCAGCTGTGCTATGAAATCTGCCCCCTCCCCCCCCAGTGTGTGCGCTGTGGAAGCAAGCCATCAAGTAGTTGAGGAATAATCGTGAGTGATGCCCTCTGTTATGCTGGAGTGACAGTCCAACTTTGTGTTACAGGTACGAGAACAAAGGTATCGAATAATTGTTAAAGATCTCTCTCGAAAAGGTAAGTGTTCTATAAATTGGCAGTACTTGGAACTTGGCTTTCTCCTGCTGGCTTAAGTCTACTTAAGGAATAGTGTAGGGAGGCTAATTAATATTGCTTAGAGAGATAAGGCTTTCAGTTTGTTGTAAAATATGCTGAAACAGCATTATTGCTACATTTGAGAGAAATTGTAATCCCTGTGGTGAATTCTACTTTAAAACATGAATTTTCTGCACAGGAGTATAATGCAGCCATGCTTTTAAGAATAAGAATAGTATAAGAGCTTTTAAGAATAGGATAAGCTCTTAAAAAAAAAAAAAACAAAACAAAACCAAAAACAAACAAACAAAAAAAACCAGAAACAAAAAACCAAGAACCAAGTCTGTGTTGCGGCCATGTACTCTGCCTCAACAAGTGAGGTGTAGGTCAGAGCAGAAAATCTTTCTGTCAAATGTCTGTTCCCCTGGGAGACTGCATTAACCCCTCCATACGTCTCCCCATACCCAGCAAGTTGATGTCCGAGTAATGGGTTTTGCTCATGCTGGTCTTGGTGTGGCAAACCTGTACCAGTAGCATAAGTGAAGTGTTTAAAGCCTGCTGTTGAGCAGCTCTGTTAAGCTGAAGATGTGCAGGCCAATGAAACCTTCCTCAAAAGCACCTTTACTGAATGGTGTCTTATCTCAAAAGTAGTCTCTTAAGACATGTGGACTGATACCTTTAGCTTCTTTCAAGACAGGAAACCTATTTGTCCTGCTGCTTCTTAGGTGCCAAATCTGGCCTCGCTGCTGCTGTTTTGTCTGTGATGGCTGAAAATTAATGGGAAAACATGCACATTAGCTAGGAAAAAAAAAAAACCTATTTTAAAATCAAAGCTGATATGTATTGTGTGGCTTTTTCTTTCAGAACTGAGTGATAGCTTTGGAGCCTTTATAAATGGAGTACCACCGAAAAAATGGAAGTGGCTTATGAGAACTCATCTGTCTGAAAATGATATTGCTAAAGTTATCGGTGATTTTCCTAATGATAAGCAAGAGCAATCATATCAGATGCTTCTTGCCTGGAAAAACACACTGGGAGAGAAACAATGTATTATTAAATTACTGGAAGAGTTAAGGGCTATAGATACCAAGGCTTATGATAATGTATTGAACACTTTAAAAAGTAATAACATAATAAGTAAATTAGAAGTTACAGATTAATGTTTACGATGAACTTGAGAATCTTCCTGTGTACATACATATGTCTACAAACTTCCTGCAAATGAGGACATCAACAAACTGCTAGTAAAAATGATGGCACGGACTTGATATCCTCCTCACCTGCACACAGGGAGCTGGGAGTGATTTAGCACCGTTGGTGTTAACACGGACTCCGCTTGTGATGTTCACTAAGGCCTCTTGAGTTGCCAGATATTAAACTTGGGTGCCGGATGCCAGCTTGAGAGAGACGAGCTCTAGCTCATGCTTCCCTTCCTGTGAGGCAGAACTGGGTGGCAGGAATGAAGAGGATGCTGCTGTTTCCGCAAAGAGTGCGATGCTTTGTTTTCTGGAGCGATTGTGTTTCTGTTTTGTGTCTGTATGGGCAGAGTTGTTATATGTGAAGCTCAGTAATAAAAACCTATTGAGCCAGACATTGTGGTTGATTCTTGGCCCTTTCTTGCCTGAGGGTGTGAAGGGAATAGATGATTGGCTCTCCTCCTGCAGTGCTGGCTGGGTCCAGCTCTGGAGTCCTCAGCACAGGAGAGGCAGGGACCCGTTGGAGTGGGGCCAGAGGAGCCCCAGCAATGCTGGGAGGGCTGGAACCCCTCTGCTGGGAAGGCCAGGGGGAGGGGGTGGCTCTAGGGAGACCTTGTGGCCTTTCAGTATCTGAAGGGGGCCTACAAAAAAGCTGGGGAGGGACTTTTTACAAGAGCTTGTAGTAATAGGACAGGAGGTAATGGCTTCAAACTGGAAGAGGGGAGATTTAGACTAGCAATCAGGAAGAAGCTCTCCCTGGGAGAGAAACTGTGGATGCCACCTCCTTGGAAGTGTTCAAGGTCAGGTTGGATGGGGCTTTGAGCAACCTGCTCTAGTAGGAGGTAGGAAGGTAGCAGAGGAGTTGGAACTAGATGATCTTTAAACTCCCCTCCACCACAAACCATTTTCTGATTCATCTACATTTTCTCCCCAGGCACAATTCCAATATTGCAATTACAGGAAAAAGAAACAGAAAAACAAAAAGCCCCTATAGTGGTAGACCAGTCAGACTGCAGAAGCAATAGCTTCCAAACTTAGAGAGATCCAAATTAAGACTGCGCTGGTCTTACTCTGCACACACAAGGTGATCACTGGATATTTCTTCCACCCCTAATCTGCTGCTCGGAATGGCCGGT